>ML414228.1:2372-45098 GCA_005239525.1 Nicotiana knightiana | reverse complement strand
CCCCAAACCCTCTCATTTTCCATCCTATCACTCGCTGTCACCCTCTCTCTTCTCTCTCGACTCTCTTTACCCAAACCCTAGTTCTCAAGCGCCGTCACCGACATATCTCTCCATCCTGTGATGTTTCTATGCCTTCTCAGGCCTATCTTGGCCTCCTACTCACTATGGATCTTTGTTTTTTTTAGATCCTTGAGAGGATCTAAAGGAACCTAGGCGGTTCTGGTTTGCACCCTTGCCTCTTTAACTGTCTTATGCCATTTGCTCGACTATGAGTAAGAGATCTTTCTTATTTTGTTACGAATCCATGGATTCCTAAGTCTATGCTCTCATCTCTATTTACTTCTAAAAACCCTAATTTTTATCTTTGATATTCTCAGATCTGTACAGATCTGAGATAAATCGATCTTATCTCACATGTTTTCGTGAAAGTTTTATAGTTTTTCAATTTATTCTCCGTTTTTCCTAAAACTAGGGTTTACTGAACTCACCTTCTCAAAGCTTTTCTAATTTTCGAGTGTTTAATCATTGTTCCTACGTGTTACTAGTTGATTCATGCTAAGATAGTTTGGATTTTAGTTGATTTATGCTAAAACTTCAATTTTTGACATTTTTGCTTTGATTCTGAGTTTGACCGCGAAATTTGTTACACTGTTTTGTCCTATGCTTTGATTCTCCTGATTTCTCCTTAGTCTAATTTAAACGTCTTATAATTTTTACCATAGTATGTCTCTATTAGGGTTTCTGATTTGATTCTCGTCTGATTTTGTATGTTTATACTCTGCCTATTTGTGTATTTGTGGAAACATATATTATTCCCCTTTAAATCAGTATTATTTTTGAGTTTTGATTCACTGATTTGCTCTATTAAGGCCTATGTGTTGATTTGATTATTTCCCTATTTTACACCTTTAATTATTTTCTTACCTTATCTGATTAGCCGTGATACTTACTGATTCCTCAAGATTGTTTCCTTAATTGGACTCCTGCTTATTTACCCCTAATTGTCCACTCTGTACTTAAGTCTTATTTGATTTTCTTTCCTTAAATATTGTCCTGCCCTTTACCGTTGGGTAATTACCCCTTAATTAAGGGAGACTATACTGATTTTGTGCATAATTGATTCTGTAAGTTTCCTTAATGTTGAATGATTAATCTATTTTCCTTATTCTGTTTTGCTCCTAAATACTATATATACTCTCCTCTATTCTCACTTCTACAGATACAAGTTGAAAAACACACGAAAAAAAAGTTCATAACACACATTACACTAAAACTCTCTTTTCTTCTCTGTTACTTGTAATAATCACTGATCTAGCCGGCTATAAGCTAAGGCTAGATATTGAATTGCACCTGCTTTTACATTATGTGCTTCTTCCTTAACTGGTAAGTCTCTGATTAGATTTTGAAACCTAAACTCTATGTGCTTCATTCCTGCACTAGTTCATTAGTTATGAACTTTATCCCTGTTCCTGTTTACTACTTTGCTTAACATGTCTAATCATGTCTTGTTCAATATGTAATTAGCATGTACAAACTATAATTTTTTATTTGGTGTTTGTCCAGCATGTCTATCTACGCCTTGCCTATTCCCATTTACTGATGAGGCCATGTTACCTAATCTCTTAAGGCAATCAACTGACTCTAGTTGTGAGTCTGATTCTGTCCAGTACCCCCTCCCCCCTTGCTTTCAACATGGCTTTACTGCATCCTTGCGCTATGTCTCAATTACCTACCATCATGACTAACCTGTTCATTCTATAAAGCTCCTAAGTGTTCTATGCATTTGTTGTCTATATGCCTCCCTGTACCCTGTCATGTGTTCCTTTAATGTGAATTCTATGTCTTCCCAACCCCTTCATCCCTGTGTGAAATCTGTTTGTTGAGTGTTTCTGAATCTGGATGTTCTATGACCAATTTATTGTTTGCTAATTTCAAAAGTGTTTTAGTATTCTTCTCAAATTGTTTTTCACTACTAAACTATTTCCTATTTTTCAAAACCTTTTCACTCCTAGAGTCCTCTTTATACTGTTGTACCAAAAAACTTTTTTCTTCAAAATTATGTCAAGCACTCTCACTTTACTCTTAAGTCAATAGGTTTTGCCCCTCCAGTATGTGTACTGCCTTGGGATCCTTTTGAGATTCATTTGAACTCTGGCACACTGGGGTTGGCCATTCCACACTGCACATACTCAATCCTTATTGTGAAAAAGTCTGGGTGTGAGCACTGCCCGGGATCCTTGAGGTCCTTAGGAAACTCTGACACACCTGGACACAAAATTGGCTATGAAATCCTTGGCATTTGAGACTTCTAAAGGCCTGACATTCCCAGGTTTTCCTTGGGCCTGTTTCAGGCTCCATATAACTTAATTTATATTTAATTTATTTAATTTATTCAATCATTGGTTTCTAATAATTATTTGTAAACAGATATTGGGGTGACTAATGAAAAAAAGGGTAGTTATATGATCATGTCTATAGGATTTACATTCTGCAAATCTGCATTAGAAATCATGTTCTAGGGTTGACGTGTTTATTTGCATTAAAACCATGTTACATTAGATATCATGTTCTTAGGATCTTCATGTTTATTGCTTCAGTATACTACATATCGCTATTCCATACTTTAATTCTTCATAAGTACTTTCACTTGGAGATCCTGCTACTGGGTTAATAATTCCGCCTTAATAAAAAAAATAGTCATCCTTTGTATGAATTAGATACCATGTTCTTAGGACTCTGTTTGTATCTGTTTTGAATCATGTCTATTTTGACTAAATAAATAATTGTCCATGAAATGGTTTAAAACAGCCTCTTGCGTAGGTATCATGTCTCTAAACACAAATTAGTATAAATCACTTGTTATAATTTGAATCACCTAGATCAGCATGCCCATAGGTTGAAATAATCTCAAATTGTTTAAATAGCTCCTGTAACTGTGATTGCGTATAGTCCCATGCCTAAGCAAGCCTTAGGTAATTAATCTCCTTGCATAAAATTGGAAATTGTATTTTTGATTGCTTACTGCTAAGTTTTACAGGATTTTAAAATTAGTAGGCAAACTGATTAGGACCCCGCCATTGAGTTTGCAAAACCGTGTTGCATATTCTGTATATTAATGTTCACCTAGACATCCTGTCCTAAGACTCTTTCTCTGAAATTATCTGAATATGTGTTTGAGGCATGCTGCTTATTTGTCTATATATGTGGAGGTAAACATGAGCCTTAACTGCTTTTCCCCTATTTGATTGTCCTATATGTTCTTTGTTTGTCGCCTAGATTTTGACCCTTAGGATTGTCTAGAACTGCCCAAGTCTAGAGGTCCTAGACTCCTCCAGGACCACAAAGAAGGGACGGGTAACAACACGCTTAGAGTTCATTAATCAGCTCGCTTATATAACCGCTAAGGGGTGGGATAATGGGTAGTAAAAGGATATGATGACATGTGCGCTAATGCAACGTGTAGCCCCTCGTTGAGGAGTGATTACCGGGAATTGCATGGATATGATCCTATAGGATAAACAACTTAGGACCCCTTTCACCCATTTACATATTTGTGCTTAGACTGCTAATCTGTTAAAACCTTTACTTATGTGTGCTTAGACTGCTAATCTGTTGAAACCTTTATTCATTTACTTATGTGTGCTTAGACTGTTTATTCGCACTTGTTTAATTCACAATGTAAGTTTGGCCGGGACCCACAGTTGTGGACTTCGAGGGGTGCCTAACACCTTCCCCTTGAAGTAACTACAAGCCCTTACCCAATCTCTGGTTATACAATTAGTGTTATAAATGACCTGTAATAGGTTCCCTAACGCACTTTAATTCGTTAGGTGGGGACTCTTCAAATTCATTACATCCCTTTTCCCAAAAGGAATTGAGTTGTCCTAATAATGTCAAAAATCCTGACTAATCCAAAAGGAGAGGAAAAAGGTGGGGCGACAGCATGGCGACTCTGCTGGGGATTCTAGGCTTTTACCACTACAAACCACTTTGTGAATTTGTCTAAATGTGCTTTATTTTGTTAATGCTTGCACCCTTTCCCCTTCCCCTTTATGTGCAATTAATTGTTTACTTTCCTAAGTATTTATTTTCCCAAAATGAAACTGACATGTTTCTTCAATTATAACTGCTGTTTTTATCAATTTCATAATGTGCAAATACATGACAACATGTTGTTTATTGATTATTTATTGCTGAATAATCATGCTCAACATCATATTCCACTCGTGCCTAAACAAATCCTATAGCAACGCTTGATGAGTGGTTGTGCTCTTCCTATTTATGTCACGCCCTAAATTCAGAAAGGCTTATTTGCGGTATAACCAGTCGATCATCGGTGCAGTTGATGGTTCCGTTCCTTTCCCCTCGAGTTGTCTGCTCGAGGGTACCGGTCTAAAACCCCATAGAAGCCTTACTCTTGTTATATTGTGCATGCATAATGGTCAAACCTAGCCCGGGTTAATGTGTCGTCCTCACAATAACCCTTTAAGACAGCCTTATCCAAAAGTCCACTGGGGTTTTCATAATCCCAATGGACACGATCACATTCTGTGCATTAATTTGGAGAACTAAATACCTGTTGTTAATCATAAGTGTATAAATAGTCGAGTCTAGTGGGGGGAAGGGCCTAACCATTTTTGTCTTGCAGAAAATGAGGCACGAGGTCCCCAGATTCGGTATGGTCAGCAATATCCCACCAATTCTCCTAGACTGGTGGGAAGACCTTCCTTCAAGTTATAAAAACCACGTGAAGAAGCATCTGGGCAATTTACCTTCTCTCTGGACATCCAACCAAACAATATGTTGATTGAGGCTGCCACTTTGTATTGGGATTGTGAAAGAGCTGTATTCCGCTTTGGTAATATAGAAATGATGCCGCTCTTAGAATAAATAGGAGGACTTGCTGGGATAGCTTGGGAAATCCTTGGACTGTTGGTACCTGAGAACCGCACGGGCAAAAGTTTTCTGAAAATGATGGGGTTGAAGAAGAATGCTGAATTGGAGTGTTTGAAACAATATTACATACCTTTCGAGTACTTGTATGAAAGATACGGTCACAGTAAATCATATCGTACCTATCATGATGAGTTTATCATCACATCTCTAGGTCACATCCACCGGAGGGTATTCGTGTTTATTGTGCGCTTTTCGGGTTTGATAGTGTTCCCAACGGAGAAGGAAAGGATTCATACCATGCTAGCCAAGGTAACTAGGGCCTTGATGGAAGGGATCGACGGGCAAACCTTCAGCATTATCCCTATGATCTTAGTTGATATTTACCAAGCCTTGGAGCATTGTCAAAGAGGAGTTAAACATTTTGAGGCTTGCAACCTGTTGCTGCAGTTATGGCTCCTAGAACACCTTCAAAAGGGCCAATATCGCCAAGAACTTCCGCGAAGGTCTTTGAATGATCACATTTCTTTCCATCACCCCAAGCGGATGACTTACATTCCGGACAGATTTGTTCAGCCGGAAACTGCCAAGGAGTGAGTGGAATTCTTTGATAATATGACCGAGGAACAAGTGTAATGGATGTTCGAGTGGTTCCCGACGGACAAATTTATCATTAGATCCAGGGATGCACCACACTTAATGCTGATCGGGTTGAGAGGTATATATCCCTATGTTCCTCTCAAAGTCATGAGGCAGGCAGGCAGAAAACACGTTGTACCAAGGGTTGACAAGATGGGTCACTTCAGAGTAGATTTCCAGGATGACGACATCCCCTACAAGTGCCAAGCTCAACACATGTGGCACTGCAAAATCATCATAGAGAAGAATACTATTGAACCAAACAGGTACCATGCAGGATATGCACTTTTCTACCAGGCATGGCTGGAAGACAACTTGGACGGGATAGTGAGGTTGGGAATCAGCCGAGGCAATAGAATCATAGACGAGGATGCTGAGGCTCATATCAAGTACAACCGGCTATGCAAAAGGATCCGCGATTCCGAGAACGAGCACCGGGAAATACATGAAACCAACAAGAGGCTGATCGAGGAATGGAAAGAGATGGCTATCCTTTCCAACAGGAAGCTGGAATATCTGGAGCGAGAAATAGTGGAATTGGAGGACGAAGTCATCGAAAGGATCTAGGATTGCCAGAATACTGAGGGGAACGAAGGAGGACACCTGGCTAGAGCGTACCTGTTGCTGGGACTGCGCGATCTGGGGAACTTGTTCGATGGAATCAAGAATATCGAATCTGGGGAAGATCCTTCTGGGACCAAATAGGCTAGATTTACCTTTTCTATTTCAAAAACGTAATAAGGTCAAGTGCTATTAGTGACGTATTTCCTATTTGTTATTTTAGTATCGTTGTAGGATTTGTCTATTTACATTAGTGATATGATGCATTTTGGTATCTAAGTTCTCAAAATCAACTTGTCGCTAGGCCTACCTCGGGCACAACGAGGCTCCCAAATTAAGACGCACATTTACATTCCTGCAATATGTGTTTAAATGTTGCAAATACTTTCGTCATAACCCTCACTGACTTGTTACCTTTTGTTTTTATTTTATTTCTTTTGAATATTCCCCTTCCCCAAAGGTTGGTTCGTGCATTCTGGCATCATCAGCATATCATACAAGATCCAGAAGACCTCCACCTTATCCTCCTCCTAGTCTACCCAAAGGCAAAGGCAATGGAAAGATGGAAGACTTGAATAATATCAAAAAGGAAAACGCTACACCAGTTGAACACCTAGAGTCTTCGGACAGTCGGGGTACTCAGGTCCAGAATGATGATATGTCGCAACTTGAACAAAGGCTACTGAAACTTCAAGGATAACTTGAGCATGTTCAGAACCTAGCAAATTTGTCCTTCTCACTTAGTGTTCCGGATGTCATCCACCTGAACACTCAAAACCCCGCACCACCTCAGAATACCCCCAACAAACAGAATCCTCCTGCAACTCACCACTATATAACTCCATTGCAAAATCAAACCATCCCACCACAATACCAACAAAACACCTGTAACACTCCCCGAAACACCCCACCCATCATTCCTGAACCACAAAACTCCACCAACGATCAACTCTATGCTCAGGCACCAGGCCACAAGAATAACCCCATATACGTGGAGACTCTACCTCACTCCCCTCAACCCATATCTTACACACTGGAATCTAGTGAGAAGGATATGCTTATCAGGAACTTGGTCGAAGAACTCAAGAAAGTGACTAGCCGAGTTCAAATCATGGAAGGAGGTAAGGGGATCGAAGGATTGAATTATGAAGATCTCTATATACAGCCTGATGTAGAGCTACCGGAGGGTTACAAACCTCCCAAGTTCGAGATGTTTGACGGTACTGGTGATCCCAAGGTCCATTTGAGGACCTATTGTGACAAACTGTTCGGAGGTGGAAGAGACGAAAAGATCTGGATGAAATTGTTCATGAGGAGCCTCACAGGGGATGCCTTGTCTTGGTACATCATCCAGGACCCCAACAAGTGGCCTAATTGGGTGAGTATGGCCTCAGATTTCATGGACTGATTTGGGTTCAACACAGAAAGTGCACCGAACATATTTTACATCCAGAATATCAAGAAGAAACCCACTGAAACCTTTTGCGATTATGCCACTCGTTGGAGGTCAGAAGCGGCCAAGGTTAGGCCGACATTAGATGAAGAACAGATGAAAAAATTTTTCGTCAAGGCACAGGACCCGCAATATTATGAAAGACTGATGGTAATTGAAAATCACAAGTTCTCTGACATCATCAAGCTGGGTGAAAGGATTGAAGAGGGCATGAAGAGTGGGATGGTCACAAATTTTGAAGCACTGCAAGCTACCAACAAAGCATTGAAGTCCAGTGGTATATCTAAGAAGAAATACGTAGGAGCAGTAATGGTTGCACAGGGACCCAAACATCCACTGATGTATCGAACCTCTCCACTCACATACCAAGCACCTCCACCCACATATCAATTGTCACCTCCACCTACATATTAACCCACATCTCCCAAACCAGCCACTGCCTATCACACATACAACTCCCAACTGTCTCACTTTCAATCACCTTCATCTCGCCAAAATGTTCCAAGACCTCGGCCAAACTTTGACCGCAGACCACCCAAACAATATATCTCCATTGCCGAGCCCATTGACCAGCTATATGAAAGGCTAAAAGTTGTTGGTTACGTCACTTCCATCCCTGTTTTATCCATAGAGAATTCATCCCAATAGGTCAATCCAAACAAAACTTGTGCATACCATTCCGGCATGAAGGGACATACCATCGATGAATGCCGCTCGTTGAGGGATAAGGTCCAGGCTCTGATCGACAACAAAATCATTCAAGCTAAGAAAGCTGCTTCTAATGTTCGCAATAACCCCTCCCAGATCATAGGGGTGGAGGCGTCAATGTGATAGAAATAGATGAAGAATGGGACCCAGAGGTGTCAATCGGGTTGATCAAAGAAGGTGACGATCCCAAGAAACCGGTGGTCATCCTTAATCCCATCATAGTGCAGATACAGCCGTCAGGAGAGTCTGAGGTGACTACATCATTCCTGTTTGAGTTTGAGATATCACCGCCTACAGATATGCCCGCACCATTCAAGGTTGAAATAGGACCACCTGCAGTGACTCATGTTCCATTCGAGGTAAAGGTAGCCACACCAATTACAGTGACAGTATCAACTACGCCACCCTTCAACACTAATGTCGTTCCTTGGGATTACGTAGTTGAAGCTAGAAGGAAAGGAAAGGTCAAGGTAGAAGAAGCTGGTGCTGCACATGGGATGACCAGGACTGTAAGGGTCTACACACCCGAACACTTGGGAGAGTCCAGCAAGCAGGTTTCTAAAAGGCCTCCTGTTATTGAGACATGACCAGATGACCTCTGGAGGAAGGTGCAAGCTAGGGAGTACTCAGTCATAGATCATCTGAACAAGACTCCGGCCCAAATATCTATCTTATCATTGCTGCAGAATTCAGAAGCACATAGGAGTGCTCCGATGAAAGTGTTGAATGAAGCTTATGAGCCTAACAACATCATAAGCGAAGAGATGGCTAACATGGTGGGGCAGGTATTAGAAAATCACAAGATTACTTTCCATGAGGATGAACTACCACCGAAAGGCTTGATTCACAACATGGCATTGCACATTACCGTGCAATATGAAGATTACTTCATTACCAGGGTTCTGGTTGATGGAGGTTCCATCCTTAACATTTGCCCATTAACAACACTAAAGAGGTTGGGCAAGGGACTGTACGAAATACAAGAAGGATCCATGAATGTAAAGGCTTTCGATGGGTCTCAAAGGTCCACCATTGGAGAAATCAGTCTCTATTTGCAGATGGGGCCTACATGGTTTGAGGTTGAATTTCAGGTGTTAGATATATCCGCATCTTCTAATATGTTACTAGGACGACCATGGATATATGCCGCTGGGTCTATGGCCTCAACTTTGCATCAGGCGGTAAAGTTCAAGTGGAATCATCAAGAAGTCATTATCCATGGGGATGGAAGCAACCCCATCTACAGCTGCCAGACTAGCCCGGTAATTGAAGGTAGAAGAAGGCTTGGTGGAGAAACTTACCACCACATCGAACGGGTTAACGCAATAGACAAGGATAAGTGATGAAGTAGTAAGATTGAAAGCATAATGAATTGGAGCAGATACAAACCTGGCAAGGGTCTCGGTAAGAATCTTTAAGGCATTTCCAAGCCAATACGGCTAAAGCGCCACGACACTACCTTTGGCTTGGGCTACCAGTACACTTGGCAAGAGTACGATGACTGGACGCCACTATGGCGCGGTCCTTACTATCCATTGGAGCAGCCCATACCGCACTTGGATGAGACTTTCTAGCAAGCCAACGTCATAGAGGGACCAGAGGAGGAGGAAGCATTAGAAGCCTTAAGGAACTTATTCTTGGAAGACGAGGATATGGATTGATGTGTCATCAGTGAGGAGGAGGAGGAGGAGGAAGGACCTACCATCCAGGCTGTGAGTAAGGGATCTTTCCTCAGAAACTGGATTGTCAGACCATCCAGGGCCCGACGAGTCCCGTGGTAGCAAGGCTGAACAACATTGTTTATTTTTCTTTCCAAGAAAATGATTTCTCTTTCTTGCATTCTGTTTTAAATAAAGTTACCAATGTTCTGAAACGTTTGTTTAAATTATTGAAAATCGCTTTTATGAATCGATATTTATTTTTTTCTCATACTTTTACCTATACAACATTACTATTTCCTGTCTTGATGAACCAATGACTATGACATGCAATGAGACAACGCAACAAGAGGACAGTGATTTAGAAGAAGATATCATACCCGAGGAAATTGTCAGAGAAGTAGAGGAATTTGAGAACAAGCCTAAGTCCAATCTGGACGAGACTGAGGTAATCAACTTGGGAGATTCAGAGACTGTCAACGAAACCCGCATTAACATCCACCTGTCACCGCCAGAGAAAGAAGAGTACACATAATTCTTGAAGGAGTATTAAGACGTATTTGCATGGTCGTACGATGATATGACCGGAATAAGTACATCTATCATGGCTCACAAGTTTCCCACCAATCCAATGTGCCCACCAGTGAAGCAGAAGCTCCGGAAGTTCAAGCCTTACATGAGTTTGAAAATCAAGGAGAAAGTTACCAAACAAATCAACGCCAAGGTCCTCAAGGTGGTTGAATACCCAACATGGTTAGCCAACATCGTGCCAGTTCTAAAGAAGGATGGAAAAGTCAGAGTTTGCGTCGATTACCGGGATCTCAACCAGGTCAGCCCAAAAGATGATTTCCCTTTTCCAAACATACACATCCTAATCGAAAATTGTGCCAAACATGAGCTCCAGTCAATTATGGATTGCTTCATCGGTTATCATCAGATCTGGGTGGACGAGGAGGACGCTGAGAAAACGGCTTTCATCACGTTGTGGGGAGTATACTGTTATAAGATGATGCCATTCGGCCTAAAGAATGTTGGGGCCACTTATATGAGGGTTATGACTACTATCTTCCATGAAATTAGACATAAGGAGGTCAAGGTATATATGGATGACGTCATCATCAAGTCCAAGAAAGCCACAAATCATATAGTAGATTTGAGGAAGTTCTTCAACAGATTGCGGAAATACAACTCGAAATTAAACTCTGTAAAGTGTGCATTCGGGGTTCCTGCCGAAAAATTGCTTGGGTTCATCGTCAGCCACCGAGGAATAGAGCTGGATCCATCAAAAGTCAAAGCCATCAAGGAGCTGCCACCACCAAAGAATAAGAAGGATGTAATGAGTTCTGGGATGGCTAAATTACATCAGCCGGTTCATAGCCCAGTCCACAGTCATATGTGAACCAATCTTCAAGATGTTAAAGAAAGACGCTGCAACCAAATGGATCGAGGATTGTCGAAAAGCCTTCGACAGAATCAAAGAGTACCTATCGATGCCACCAGTTTTGATTCCGCCAGAGCCAGATAGACCCTTATTACTCTACCTTGCAGTACTAGATGGAGCTTTCGAGTGCGTTCTGGGGCAGCATGACAAAACATGGAGAAAGGAACAGGCTATCTATTATCTGAGTAAGAAGTTCACTCCATACGAGGCACAATATTCTCTATTGGAACATACCTGTTGCACTCTAACCTGGGTCGCTCAGAAGCTGAGACACTACTTTTGTGCCTACACAACATATCTCATATCAAGGATGGATCCCTTGAAGTATATCTTCCAGAAACCCATGCCCACTGGCAAGCTGGCTAAGTAGCAAATCCTACTGAGTGAGTTTGACATCATCTATGTGACTCAGAAAGTGGTCAAGGGACAGGTATTGGCAGATCATCTTGCATAAAATCCTGGAGGAGGAGAATACGAACCCTTGAAAACGTATTTTCTCGATGAAGAAGCATTGTTCATAGGAGAAGACATTTGTTGAATCATACAAGGGTTGGAGGATGTTCTTTGATGGAGCGGCAAATTTCAAAGGAGTCGGCATTAGAGCTATTTTGGTATCGAAAACTAGCCAACACTATCTGGTATCTGCCAAACTTAAATTTCCTTGCACCAACAACATAGCAGAGTATAAAGCTTGCATACTAGGACTCAACATGGCCATCGACATGAATATTCAAGAGCTTCTGGTAATCGGCGATTCAGATTTGGTTATACACCAAGTACAAGGAGAATGGTCCACCAAGAATTCCAAGATATTGCCATATCTGCACCATGTGTAGGAATTGAGAAAAAGGTTCACAAAGACAGAATTTCGGCACGTGCCCAGAATGCAGAACGAGTTTGCTGATGCACTAGCCACCTTATCATCCATGATACAGCATCCAGATAAAAACTTCATTGATCCTATTCCAGTGAAGATCCATAGCCAGCCAGCATATTATGCGCATGTTGAAGAGAAAGCAGACGGGAAGCCTTGGTACCACGACATCAAAGAATACTTGGCAAAAGGGGAGTACCCAGAGCGTGCGAATCATACATAGAAACATACGCTTCGGAGGTTGTCTAACAATTTGTTTCACAGAGGAGAAACCCTATACTAAAGAACTCCCGACTTGGGATTACTGAGATGTGTTGATCCAAAGGAAGCTTCTAAGCTACTTGAAGAAATACATGTTGGGACCTGCGGCCCGCATATGAATGGTTTTGTCTTGGACAAAAAGATACTCATAGCCGGTTATTTCTGGATGACCATGGAAACGGACTGTATCCACTATGTTCGGAAATGCTACTAATGTCAGGTACATGCAGATATGATAAAATACCACCGAATGAGCTCAATGAAACTAGCTCACCTTGGCCATTCGCCGCTTGGGAAATGGGCGTCATCGGTCCGATCGAGCCCACCGCCTCAAAAGGGCACATGTTTATCTTGGTAGCTATTGATTACTTCACAAAATGGGTCGAAGCAGCATCTTATAAAGCAGTGACTAAGAAAGTCGTGGCAGATTTTGTCCGCGACTGGATTGTTTGTTGGTTCGAAGTTTCATAATCAATCATCACCGACAATGCTTCCAATCTCAACAGTGACCTGATGAAGGCCATGTGCGAGACTTTCAAATCAAGCACAAGAATTCCACAGCTTATAGACCTCGGATGAATGGAGTTGTTAAGGCTGCCAACAAGAATATCAAGAAGATACTGAGAAATATGGTAGCAAATCACAAATAGTGGCACAAAAAGCTGTCATTTGCCTTATTGGGCACAGTCCGCACATCAACCGGGGCAACTCCTTACTTACTGTTTTATGGTACGGAATATGTTATTCCTGCTGAAGTGGAGATTCCTTCTTTGAGAATCATATAAGAATCTGAGCTCAGTGACGCAGAATGGATAAGGAGCCGTTATGAACAACTAGCCTTCATAGACAGGAAAAGAATGAATGCAGTGTGTCATGGACAACTTTATCAGAACAGAATGACCAGAGCCTTCAACAAAAAATTCAAGCCTAGACAGTTCACACCGGGGCAGTTAGTGTTGAAGAAGATCTTTCCGCATCAAGATGAAGCCAAAGATAAAATCTCTCCCAACTGGAAGAGTCCATGCATGGTTCACAGGGTATTGACGGGAGGAGCTCTCATACTTGCAAAAATGGAAGGAGACGTCTGGCCAAAACCAATCAACTCGGATGCAATCAAGCGATACTATGTGTAACTCTTTATATATTTTTCTCAAATGATGTAAATTGAACTACACTCGACCTGATTCCTATTTAAGAGGGGATACGTAGGAAGCCCTGTGGGTTCGGTCACAAACCAATAAAAATCTTATTTTCCCCCACAATTGGAAACTGGAACACAATTTTGAGAAGGACCCTCAAAATTCCGAAACAAGGTCAGCCGATCGCAACATGTATAATAGTCAGAGACATCAATCCATTTAACTGGTCTAGAATTTTGAGGAGGACCCTCAAAATTCCATAGCAAAAGAGGTTGCAATGTCTCGGATCTTGTCACGGTCGTCGGTTCATCTAAAAATTCTTAAAGTACATTTTTACTATGTCTTTACAAAACTATGCATGCTTGCTTGTAAAATAGCTCTGTTTAGCAAAGGCTACCCCCGATAATTTGAACAGGATCTTCAGTCAAGCAAAGCTAGCAGAGACACGAACCAACCTCCCCAATTTATAGAACTCACGATTTTTCTTTGGATGCAGGGACAAAGAATATGCCAGCCTCGAAGTCACAATCTTCACAACAACCGCAATACTGAAATATGCTACCAGCTAAGAAACTCCGCTATTACCTACTATTCATTCTACTTTCCTACATAAGGCTAAACGATGTCTTTTCGTGTATGAGGTTAAGCTCTAACCCCACATCTGCATAAGGCTAATCTCTTCCTCCATTTGCATAAGGCTAATCTCTGCCTTCATTTTCATGAGACTAAGCTTTGTCTCCACATCGTGCATGAGGTTAAGCTCTTCCTCCATATCTTGCATGAGGCTAAGCTCTGCCTCTATTTGCATAAGGCTAACCTCTGTCTTCCCTTGCATAAGGCTAATCTCTGCCTTCCCTTGCATAAGGCTAATCTCTGCCTTCATTTGCATGGGACTAAGCCCTGTCCCGCATCTTGCATGAGACTAAGCTCTGTCTCCACCTTGCATGAGTTTAAGCTCTACCTCAGCATTCGCACAAGGATAATCTCTGCCTTCATTTGCATGGGACTAAAACCTGTCCCGCATCTTGCATAAGACTAAGCTCTGCCTCCACCTTGAATAAGGTTAAGCTCTATCTCCGTATTCGCACAAGGCTAATCTCTGCCTTCATTTGCATGGGACTAAGCCCTGTCTCGCATCTTGCATGAGGTTAAGCTCTATCTCCGCATCCTGCATGAGGCTAAGCTCTGCCTCCATCTGCGTAAGGCTAATCTCTGCCTTCATTTGCATGAGACTAAGCTCTGTCTCCATACCTGCATGATGCTAAGCTCTGCCTCCAATTTACATTCTTTCGCCAAGACTAAGTGTTGTCTCTCTGGCATTATCTACTCTGCTCTTCTTTCGGGCTAAGCTCTACCCTCTACTTCACAAGACTAAGCCTTGTCTTGTTGACATCATACTATTGTGGTTCATGGGATGAAATATCGCCAACCTATCCAAAGGCGTCATAGTCTAAAGGCATCATCCTCATAGCCGGAAGACACCATATCATGGCCTGAGGATCTCTCTCGACTTGCATATCATTATTCAAAGGCGTCATAGTTCAGAGGCATCATCCTCATGGCCCGAGAACATCATTTCATGGCATATGAATCTCTCACCAAACACTTCATGGCCTAGAACGTCATGGTCTAAGGACGTCATCCTCAACCGTCCGAAGACAATTCTCATGGTCCGAAGGGAACCTGCAACATGTTTAAATTTTCGCACAATATATGCTCGTAGTATCTCTATCTGCAGGTAACTCAGCAAGCAACTGCTATCCCAGCGGGAGCGATACCACTCCAGTTCCTTCAGTTATCTCAAAACCTGGCCTCTCACTATAACCAATCCTTCGCTTATCCCGAAACATTGTGTCCATTCTTGTGACGGCTTGATCGGTCAATTCCGTCGATGAATCCAGAACTACATGCGGCCTGATTCCTATAAAACTAGGGATATGTAGGCAGCTCAGGAGCCAGAGTACGGCCTAAATCTTTCAAACCGTTTCGCTCGGTCAAAATTGGCCATCATATATTTACCCGACAACTCTTTCATCCTTTTCGGGTAAAGAGGGCAGCTGTTGATACCCAATTTTTACCAAAATAATTTTTTAACTGCATATATGCTTTCAAAATCATGCATTGGCGTCAATTGGTATTTTTCCACAATTTCATATTTTTTATTAATTTGTCCAGTATTTTATTTCTAATAAATAATCATAAAATTTCATCACAAATGATTTCAAAAACTTGTCTTGACTTAATATTACTATTATGGTCCTATTTAGTTCAAATAATTCCATAAATAACCAAATTAGCACCTTTTTGGCTATAATTGCAATAACTTTGCAATTATAGCCCATGCATAAACTTTTCGTGTTATTTTTACCGAAAATTAGTCCCTTGTATTTTTAAATACTAAATAATTACTTTTAAAACATTTCCATGCATAAAATCACTTTTGTAATTAGTTAATTATTTTACAAATTAATTTTTATTCAATTACTTTGGGTATTTAACAAACAAACTTTTTATTTCAATTTTAGCCTAAAACTAACCAGACAATACCTTTAAAAATTAGCCCAAAGACCCAGGCCCAATACCCTACCTGCCCGACCCAAGCCCTTTGGCCAATCCTGGTCGTTGATCATTTTTTATCAAAGGTCCAGGATCCCCCTACCTTAATTNCCCCCCCCCCCCCCCCACAAAAAAAACCCTCTCATTTTCCGTCCTCTCACCCGTCTTCACCCTCTCTCTTCTCTCTCAACTCTCTCTACCCTAACCCTAGTTCTCAAGCACCGTCACTGACATATCTCTCCATCATGTGATGTTTCTATGCCTTCTCAGGCCTATCTTGGCCTCCTACTCACTATGGCTCTTTGGTGTTTTTAGATCCTTGAGAGGATCTCAAGGAACCTAGGCAGTTCTGGTTTGCACCCTTGCCTCTTTGCCTGACTCAGGCCATTTGCTCGACTATGAGTAAGAGATCTTTCTTATTTTGTTACGAATCCATGGATTCCTAAGTCTATGCTCTCATCTCTGTTTTACTTCTAAAAACCCTAATTTTTATCTTTGATCTTCTCAGATCTGTACAGATCTGAGATAAATCGATCTTATCTCACATGTTTTCGGGAAAGTTTTATGGTTTTTCAATTGATTCTATGTTTTTCCTAAAACTAGGGTTTACTGAACTCACCTTCTCAAAGATTTTCTAATTTTCGAGTGATTAATCATTGTTCCTAAGTGTTGCTGGTTGATTCATGCTAAGATTGTTTGGATTTTAGTTGATTTATGCTAACACCCCAATATTTGACATTTTTTCTTTGATTCTGAGTTTGACTGCACTACTTGTTACACTATTTTGTCTTATGCTTTTGTAACGACCCGGCCAGTCGTTCCGAGAGTAATTGCCTCGTTTCCCCCGTTTCAACTTCATTATATGTGATTCAGCTTCATTAAGTTATGTTAGAGTGGTCGGCTCGGGTTCGGAGCAATTTTAGGAGAGAAATGAGACAATCTCTTAACTTGGTTAAATAGTTAGAAAAGTCAACCAAAAGTTGACTTATTGGTACACGACCTCGGAATGCAGATTTTATGGTTCAGATAGCTTCGTTAGGTGATTTGGGACTTAGGATTCTGTTCGGAATATGGTTTTGATGTCCGATGTAGAATTAGGATTGAATTGGCAGAAGTTAATTTTTGGCGATTTCCGGTCGGTAGTGGAAGATAGGATATAGGGGTCGGAATGGAATTTCGGAAGTTGGAACAGGTTCGTAGTGTCATTTTGGATATTTGTGAAAATTTTCAGGTCAATCGAAAGTGTTTTGGATGGTTTTGGCATCCTTGGTGGAATTTAGAAGTTTCAAAGTTCATAGGCTTGAATCCGAGGTGAATTTGATGTTTTGCTTTGTTTTTTGGTGTTTCGAAGGCTCGACTAAATTTGAATAAGGTTATGGGATGTCTTGGCATGTTTGGTTGGGGTCCCTAGGGGCTCGGGGTGATTTCGGATAGCCATCGAGGGATTTAAAGATAGAAAATTGCAGCTGAAGCTGCTGGTGTAACCGCACATGCGGATAGGGAACCGCAGGTGCAGGCCCACAGAAGCGGACAAGAGACCGCAGATGCGGATTATGAGTGGACAGGAGGAAGACCGCTGATGCGGAGTTAGAGCCGCACCTGCGGAGTCGCAGCCTCGCAGGTGCAGAAAATTGGTATTTAAGTAATTCTCCGCAGGTGCGGGTCAGTAGGTGCGGAGAAATAACCGCAGGTGCGGTTTCACTTGGCAGAAAGTATAAATACCTAGACTTCGCGAATTTGAGTCATTTCATCAACGTTTTCATGCGGGTTTGAAGCTTTGGAGAGGGGTTTGAAGGAGGAAATCAAGATGACTTTTTTGCGGTAAGATATTTGAACCTAAAACTCGTTTCTATGTGATTTTTAGACTGAAATAGGGTGGAATTAAGGGGAAAATCAGTGTGTAAATTACGGGTTAGGGCTTGGACAATTGGAGACTTTGATTGAGTAATTGAAGGGGAAATTGTGGTCGGATTTCGTGCATTTTATATGTATAGACTCGGAAAAGGATGAGGATTCTTGTGATGTAATTTTTATAGAATTCTGAGACGTGGGCCTGGGGATCAGGTTTAGCTAATTTCGGGAATTTTGGTTAAAATTGATAATTTTCGAGTGGGCTTTGTTCATTTAGCGTCTATTGATGATATTAATCTGGTTTTGGTTAGATTCGGAGCAATCGGGAGCCGATTCGAGAGGCAAGAGCATCGCGGATTAGTATTTGGGCCGGTTTGAGGTAAGTAATGACTGTAAATCTTGTCTTGAGGGTATGAAACCCCGGACTTCGTATTTTCTCACTATTTTTGGAGTGGCGCACATGCTGGATGACGAGTGTGTAGCGTGCACTGATTAGGGATTTGGAATTGGTCCTTCCCGTGGAAACTATTAAGTTGCGTATTTACTTTTAAATCATATGTTAAATCATGTTTTCAGACTATTGTTATATTTGGGCGGTAAGCCATGTTTGGGGCCTTGTGCCGACCTATTTAGACCCCATGGGGGCTTTTACTGCTATTCCTCACTGTTTTGACTTATGAGTTACACTCAGTCATATTACGTTTAATTGATTTCGAAACTCAGCCTTATTTACACTATTTTGAGATATAAAATGATGTTTTTGGGTCGAGTACCCCGTTTTACTGATAGCCCGAGGGGTTTTTGAGAGTTGCTGACTGAGTAAGGCCGACGGCCTGATTGTGAGGATATGATATGCCACGAGGTGGCTTGATATTAGCGCTTGGGCTGAAGGAGCCCCTCCGGAGTCTGTACACAACCCCAGTGAGCGCAGGTACCTACTGAGTGCAAGTGTCGAATGCCGAGTGACGAGTGATTGGGATGTATGCGTGACTGTGAGGTTGCCCGAGGGGCTGATTATGAGTGACTGTGAGGTATGCCTGAGAGGCTGATTCTGATGTTATGGCCGAGGGGCAGTTTCTGATACATGTTTTGCCCGAGGGGCTACTTATGATTTTACCACTTTCACTCCGAACTTATGAAATATGTTTTGCCCGAGAGGCGTTTTATGATTTTTATCATTTTTACACTAAACTTCTTGAAAGTTATGTTGAAACTATTGGCAAGTATATTCCAAATGATTTTTACTGAAATCGTCTTTTAAGCGTGATGATTTAACGTATACACTGTTGGAAAGAAAGACTATGCTTATTGTGAAATGATGATTTGACTTATGTGTTTCTTACTACTCATACCTAATTTATTTTCATTACTACTGAGTTGGTGTACTCACATTACTCCCTGCACCTTGTGTGCAGATCCAGGTGCTAGGGCAGAGTGAGCTGTGTATCTGTTCTAGAGATTTTTAGGAGATTTTGCGAGGTAGCTGCACGCGTCCGCATCCCTGCTCTCTCCTGCTTACTATTATAGGGTTTATTTTCCAGAGTTGTATGTTTTTCTATAGATGCTCATGACCAATGAATCGGGGATCGTGGGGTTGTATTTAATATTCGGTATGGCTTTATCTGTTTTAAAATGATTGTACAAAACCTTTATGGATAATCAGCTTAGTAATGATATAAATGAAAGGTTCTTTATGTTTGAGCGTTAATTTGGCTGGCCTTGTTCCACGAGAGGCGCCATCACGACTAGTTTAGATTTGGGGTCGTGACAACTTTGATTCTCCTGATTTCTCCTTAGTGTAATTTAAACGTCTTGTGATTTTTACCCCAGTATGTCTCTATTAGGGTTTCTGATTTGATTCTCGACTGATTTTGTGTGTTTATACTCAGCCTATTTGTGTATTTGTGGAAACATATATTATTCCCCTTTAAATCAGTATTATTTTTGAGTTTTGATTCACTGATTTTCTCTATTAAGGCTTATGTGCTGATTCTTGATTATTTTCTTATTTTACACCATTAATTATTTTTTACCTTATTTGATTAGCCGTGATACTTTCTGATTCCTCAAGATTGTTTCCTTAATTGAACTCCTGTTTATTTATCCCTAATTGTCCACTCAATACTTAAGTCTTACTTGATTTTCTTTCCTTAAATATTGGCCTGCCCTTCACCGTTGGGTAACTACCCCTTAATTAAGGGAGACTATACTGATTTTGTGCGTACTTGATTCTGTAAGTTTCCTTAATTGCTGAATGATTGATCTCTTAACCTGATTCTATTTTTCTCCAAACTACTATATATACTCTTCTCTATTCTCACTTCTACTGACACAATTTCAAAAACACACGAAAAAAAAAAGTTCATAACACACACTTACACTCAAACTCTCTTTTCTTCTCTGTTACTTGTGATAATCACTGATCTAGTCGGCTATAAGCCAAGGCTAGATATTAAACTGCACATGCTTTTACATTCTGTGCTCTCTTCCTTAACTGGTATCTCTCTGAGTAGATTTTGAAACCTAAACTCTATGTGCTTCATTCCAGCACTAGTTTATTAGTTATGAACTCAATTCCTGTTCATGTTTACTGCTTTGTTTAGCATGTCTAATCATGTCTTGTTCAATATGTAATTAGCATGTACAAACTATAATTGTTTATTTGGTGTTTGTCCAGCATGTCTATCTACCCTTTGCCTCTTCCCATTTACTGATGAGGTCATGGTAGTTACCTAATCTCTTAAAGAAATCGACTGACTCTAGTAGTGATTCTGATTCTATCCAGTACCCCCCCCCCTTTTCTTTCAACATGGCTTTACTGCATCCTTGCTCTATGTCTCAATTACCTACCATCATGACTAACCTGTTAATTCTATAAAGCTCCTAAGTGTTCTATGCATTTGCTGTCTATATGCCTCACTGTACCCTGTCATGTGTTCCTTTAATGTGAATTCTATGTGTCCCCAACCGCTTCATCCCTGTGTGAAATCTGTTTATTGAGTGTTTCTGAATCTGGATGCTCTATGAACAATTGATTGTTTGCTGATTTCAAAAGTGTATTAGTATTCTTCTCAAACTGGTTTTCACTACTAAACTATTTCCTATTTTTCAAAACCTTTTCACTCCTAGAGTCCTCTTTATACTGTTTTACCAAAAATCCTTTTTTTTCAAAACTATGTTAAGAACTCTCACTTTACTCTTAAGTCAATAGGTTCTGCCCCTCCAGTGTGTGTACTGGCTTGGGATAATTTTGAGATTCCTTTGAACTCTGGTACAGTGGGGCTGGCCATTCAACACTACACATACTTAATCCTTATTGTGAAAAAGTCTGGGTGTGAGCACTGCCCGGGATCCTTGAGGTACTTAGGGAACTCTGACACACCTGGACACAAAATTGGCTATGAAATCCTTGGCATTTGAGACTACTGAAGGAATGGCATTCCCAGGTTTGCCTTGGGCCTGTTTCAGGCTCCCTATAACTTAATTTATATTTTACTTATGCAATTTATTCAATCATTGGTCTGTAATAATTATTTGTAAATAGATATTGGGGTGACTAATGAAAATGGAGGGTAGTTGTATGATACTGTGGAAAAATCCGGGTAGAAATCATGTTTATAGGCTTTACATTCTGCAAATCTGCATTAGAAATCATGACGATAGGCTTTACATTCTGCAAATCTGCATTAGAAATCATGTTCTGGGGTTGACGTGTTTATTTGCATTCAAACCATGTTAAACATGTGCGTTAGATATCATGTTCTTAGGGTCTTCACGTTTATTGCTTCAGTATACTACATATCGCTATTTCATGTTTTAATTCTGCATAAGTACTTTCACTTAGAGATCCTGCTACTGGGTTAATAATCATGCCTTAAAAAAAAAACTAAATAAATAATTGTCCATGGAAGGGTTTAAAATATCCTCACGCGTAGGTATCATGTCTCTAAACACAAATTAGTATAAATCACTTGTTATAATCTGTATCACCTAGATCAGCATGCCCATAGGTTGAAATAATCTCAAATTGTTTAAATAGCTCCTGTAACTATGATTGCGTATAGTCCCACGCCTAAGCAAGCCTTAGGTAATTAATCTCCTTGCATAAAATTAGAAACTGTATTTTTGACTGTTTACTGCTAAGTTTTACAGATTTTAAAATCAGTAGGCAAGCTGATTAGGACCCTGCCATTGAGTTTGCAAAACAGTGTTGCATATTCTGTATATTAATGTTCACCTAGACATTCTGTCCTAGGACTCATTCTGTGAAATTATCTGAATCTGTATTTGAGGCGTGCTGCTTATTTGTCTATATATGTGGAGGTAAACATGAGCCTTAACTGCTTTCCCCCTATTTGATTGTCCTATATTTTCTTTGTTTTTCGCCTAGACTTTGCCTTTTTAACACCTTAGGATTGTCTAGAACTGCCCAAGTCTAGAGGTCCTAGACTCCTCCATGACCACAAGGAAGGGACGGGTAACAACACACTTAGAGTTCGTTAATAAACTCACTTATATAACCGCTAAGGGGTGGGATAATAGATAGTAAAAGGATATGATGACCTGTGCGCTAATGCAACGTGTATCCCCTCGTTGAGGAGTGATTACTGGGCATTGCATGGATATAACCCTATAGGATAAACAACTTAGGACCCCTTTCACCCATTTACATATGTGTGCTTAGACTGCTAATCTGTTAAAACCTTTACTTATGTATGCTTAGACTGCTATTAAAACCTTTATTCATTTACTTATGTGTGCTTAGACTGTTTATTTGCACCTGTTTAATTCACAAAGTAAGTTTGGCCGGGACCCACGGTTGTGGAGTTCGAGGGGTGCCTAACACCTTCCCCTTGAAGTAACTTCAAGCCCTTACCCAATCTCAGGTTATACAATTAGTGTTATAAATGACCTGTAATAGGTGCCCTAACGCACCTTAATTCGTTAGGTGGCGACTCTTCAAATTCCTTACATCCCTTTTTCCAAAAGGAATTGACTTGTCCCAATAATGTCAAAAACCCTGACTAATCCGAAAGGGGAGGAAAAAGGGGGGCGCGACAGCCATCTCATTTGCGAGCATGGGGCTGGGGGTCGACCTTCGCATTTGTGAAGCTCTGGGTCGCATTTGCGATGATCACAGGCCGCATTTACCAACTCTTGTTCGCATTTGCGAAGGAAGATGCTTAGGTTATTTTTCGCATTTGAGGGGTTCGCATTTGCGAAACCCAGGTCGCAAATGCGATACCTACAACTGATCAAAACTTAAGTTAGACGGGACTTTTCTCTCATTCATCAAATTTTCAAATCCTAGAACCCTAGAGGAAATTTTTCCAAGACCATTTCTTTCCCAAAACAATGGTAAGTGATTGAAACCCATTTTCTTTCAATCTGTTATTACAATTCACAAATCTTTAACCTAAAATCTAGGATTTTTATGGTGGAAATTGGGGGTTCGTGTAGAATAAGAAATTTTTGACAAATGGGGATGTAGACCTCAAATTGAGGTCGGGTTCCAAAACTAATTACATAATCGGGCTCGAAGGTGAATGGGTAAATAGATTTTGGTCAGAACCAAGAATTTTAACCAAGAGGGCCCGGGGTCGATTTTTGACTTATTGTGGGAAATTTTGGAAAATCTAAATAAGCATTGTATTTGATTCCTTTAGAAATATTTGATGTTATTGAGTTAATTGTGGCTATACGAGTGGTTTGAAGGCGGATTATAGGGGAAAGGCTCCGGTAGAGCTTTGAATTGATTGCGGAGTAAGGTAAGTGTTGTGTCTAACCTTGACTTGAGAGAATTAGGAACCCTCGGACTATGTGCTATGTAAATTTTCATGTGAGCGGCGTATATTCCAGGTGACAAGTGCTTATACGCTGCCGAATTATCCGTTTTCCCTGATTTACCGCTTTTCCTTCATTATTTCCTTTCATTTCTTAACTGTTATATGCTCTAAATGCCTTCCATGCTTAACTGTTACTTGTTAATCAATATTCTCTCCTTTTAATGATGTTAGCTCTTTTCATAGTTTTACGAATCCCTACTATTTACTTAAAATGACTTATTTGCACCTTCTAATTGTAAATTGCTGGATTGGTATGTTGTGTAGTATTACTTGTGTAGATCCTTATATTGTACAAGGTTTCCTTTTCGGTTCGGTTTGACATATATTGATCGTAAAGGTTTTTGTGGTTTGAACTGTTGATTTGACTGTATACATTGAGTATTTGGTACTGATATGGTAGGATAGGGCTGCACGTTGCAACATGTGGAATAAGGGTGGATTGATATGGTAAAATAACGGTGAATTATGATTCTGCATTGATATATGGTGGGATCTGGTTGCATGCCACAACATATATATATTATTTATTATTGTTGATATTGTTATGGTGAAATAAGGGAGGATTTTGTGTTGTCTGGTGGGATCGGGTTGCACGCTGCATCAACCTATATGTTTCCATTTCTTGAGCTGTGTTGGTTTTTCCGGTATTGGTATTTGGACGGTTAAAGATTGGTAATTCTGGATGATACTGGCTTATTCTCGAGGCTGTAGTTATTATTTCAGTTCACTATTTCATTGTGTTCAGTATTTCTATTATTCTGTCATTATTCTGCGTACAGGTTATAGTGTAAGTGACCTGCCTTAGCATCGTCACTACTTCGTCGAGGTTAGGCTCGGCACTTACCAGTACATGGTGCCGATATAGCTAAATCCAACAATTGTAAAGGTAATAACTTGAAGGAAGATGTAATGGAAGTACTGACTATCCGAAATTAAAGCTTAATATTTATACATGTCCTAATATTTTCGAATTTCGGATCGGATCGGGTTAATATTATATCAATCTGAATCCGATCCGAATATCTTGTGCCTTTTTATTCATTGAAAGGCGATTCTTGAGGTCCAATAAAAAATCACTCCTTATCCCGATCTTATTAAAGAAGGAGCAAACTAATCAATATTTTTACGTACTTTTGTTATGGAGGGCGCGGGAAAATATTCGCGACCATTAGAGTCTGATCCATGTTGATACAAAGCCCATGCTACTGCTTTTACTAGAGCTAAATTGATGTTCAGTCAAAAATGCATATATTTACTCATTGTTACCTCACATTAGAGTACTAGAGTACTTTTAATCGTCATATAAATATTAATTATATTACTTTGTGCTTAATATTATATTTTAACTGTATAAGAATAAAGCAGTGTGGAGATGAAGAGATTTGTAGCAAAATTAAATAAAACGCGAAAGAAAAAAAAGAAAAAAAAGAATAAAAATGGGGGGGGGACACCCTTTGGTCTTTGTCCCCCCAAGTGAAGGTAACAAATGGGAGTATAAATCAAAAGTAACGCATGAAGGAATTTGAAAGTGAAAAATTCATTGTTTTCAGCGGACCAGCGCTGCGCGCTAGCCTGGATGCTGTATTGCGTGGGTTTTTCTATTTCGTCCGGGACAATGTTATTTCAGTCTTACACGACCCCAACTCGTTCTAAACCTAATTTGGAAGGAATCTAACATACTTTGAAGGAGAATTCACGTGGAGGAACACACACCACGTTTGGAGGAGGTTTTCAATTAGTTTTTCTTCTCTTCTTTTCCTTTAATCTCATAGTTTATTATTTTTAGAGTTTTGGTGCTACATGAACGTTGTAGTTTGAAACTTGAATTGTTCTTATTATTTTATCATATTGGTTTAATTAGTTAATCTTGCGCTTAATTATTTGATTGCTTGATCACCAATTGAATACTATCTACGAATCTAGGATTGAACTCGGGAGAGGGAATTCTAGATTGCATATAAGATTGGGTAGAGCAAGATCTTAACTCTTGGGGGGCAGATTTGCGGTTAGGATAGGAATATACCTAATCGCCTTGCTTGGTTACTATACAAGAATTATTAATGTGTTCTTGTTAATTCTAATTTCATAGGAATATATGCGTTATATTAGCTTGAATAGGCGAATAGTACTTCGGGAGAAGGCTACGAGTAATATCAACCCTCCAGTCAATAAACCAGATAAATTAATTAAATAATTTAAGTGGAAGACTCAACGGGATTGTTAGTTAACTCATAGCTCTAGAATATCGTCTCTTCTTGAATTCGTGTTTAATTTCGCCAACTTGTTTCATTAATCTCTTAATTTCTTACTCTAGATTAAATTTTAGTTAAATATTCATACGTTAGGATTTGCTTGAATAGATTAATTATTTGGTTTAATTTAGTTGTTAGTTAATCACAATTCCCTATAGGTACGATATCTGGACTTATAATCCTATATTCCTTATCGACCACGTATACTTGCATGTGCGTTTGGGAGCAACAAGTTTTTGGCGCCGTTTTCGGGGACTTAGAAATTATCTATTCGACTAGATTGAATTTTTACTTTTTGTTTATTCAAGTTTTTATTTTTTATTTATATATTAATTTAATATTTTATTATCTTTGTTGACATTGTATCTTGGAATGATAATTGGTCGAATAGTGGTTATTCTTATTATGGCGTTCCTTGTCCATATTGTGGAGGACCACACATATGGAAAAATTCTGCATTTCAATCTGATGTGTGGAATTTTTGTAATGTGTGTGGTTGTCAAGGTGACCATTGGGATGGTCGTCCTAACTCTTATCATCCTTCTCAGAGCTCTTATTGTGATGTTTCTAATAATGTTTATGAGTTTGATAGGAGCAAGGAAGTGGAGGATATGGAAAGTGTGGCTCGTATTATGGACATGATTAGACAAGCAACCAAGAAAAAGAACATGATGATAAGGCAAATAGCCGAGCAACAAGATGAAAATCAAAAGGCTATGCAAAGGATTAGTGCAACACTCATGAGAATGAAGGCCGAGGCAGAGGAAGTGGCTGAAGAGAGCGAGTTCCCGCCAGAAGAGAATTTAGAAGAACCAGATATAGTGAGTCAATCTTGGCTAGAGGAAATATCTCAGCTAATAAAATTTCACGAGTCTCTCCATGACGGTCTTTCAAATATGACAGAATAATTGATAGAAGGAAGAAATGAGCTCAGGCAAGAGATGGACCAATTCGTCTCAAATATCCATGACCTGCAGGCTCAATTGAATAAAAAGGTTGAGGTGTCTGATGCCCTACAACCAATTATTGTGGATACTAGCCAGCTTGTGGAGCGGGAAGAGGAAATCCAAATATTTGAAAGAAATATCATTAATGACGCCAAGGTTGACGTAGGGTGCAAAATAGACGATGAAAAAAATAATGAAGTTTTGGTATTGAGGCGTGTTGGTCCTCATTCTAATATTTTTTCTACATTATGTTCGGATATAGACATGGAGATCGAGCCTTTGGAGAGATGTATAGATGAAGAACAAGGCCCTTATATTTTAAAAATTTTCACACCAAAAAGACAAAATGACATCCCTCACTTAAAAGCCAAGAAGTGCAAGATGCGACATTGTTTACTTGGTTACTTGGAACCAGGGTCAAATAAAGCCAAAGCATCAGTGTGACAAACTGAAATATACATGTAATCACCGCATCTGAGGCCATAGCATCAGGCCTAGCCGGAAGTGCATAAATACATGGCTGGCCTCCACCTGCTCGACCTCCCCCTCTAGGGCGGCCTCTAGCTGCATGATCACTACCCTGGCTGTCTGAGTAGGTGGTGAAGTGACTGGGGCTGAAGTTGAGGGATGAACCCTCTACTGAGATGAACTACCAGAACAACGAGGACACTGCCTCCACTCATGTCCGAACTCTCCACACTCATAACAACCACCTGGAGCTGGAGATGAAAACTGATGAGAACCCTTGCCACCATGATAGCCCCCAGACGAACCATGCATAGAAGAACCCTGATAAGATGATGCTCGGGCGGAGTTCTGAGCTGGAAGAGCACTAAAAGATGAACGGACCTGATAAGAGCTGCGAGGACCCTGTCCCGAAGATACACCATTGTAAGCTGGGCGAACTGGCTGTGGAGGTCTAAATGGACGACCTCTATTGTGCTGAAACTGCCCTCTAGAAGGGGCACCACTGAAGCTACTTGATCCCCGAGGCTTTTTGGCCTCCCTCTATTCACGTCCTGCCTACGAACCAACTCAATGTCCCGAGAAATGTCAACTACCTGCTCAAATGTAGCTCCCAACACTCTCTCTCTGGTCATCAAAATCTGAAATTGATACGTGAGACCATCTACAAACCTCTTGATATGCTCCCTGCCAGTAGGGACTAACTCCGAAGTATGTCTAGCCAACTCGGAAAACCTCATCTCGTACTGAGTAACTGACAACTGTCCCTGGCGCAACTGCTCAAACTATCTGCACTGCTCCTCTCTATGGGACTGAGGAACATACTTCTCCAAAAAGAGCGTGGAGAACTGCTGCCAAGTGAGTGGTGCTGAAACAACCAGCCTACGCCTCTGAAATGCCTCCCACCAAGTGAAAGCAGCACTAGCAAACTGAAATGTAGCAACTGAGACCCCGCCAGTCTCCAAAATACCCGCAGTACGTAGTATCCTCTGGCACTTATGTAGAAACCCTTGGGCATCCTCGTCCTTTGTACTGCTGAAAGTCGGAGGCTGAAGTCTGCTGAACCTCTCCAGCCTGTGCTGCTCATCCTTAGGCATAGCAGGAACCACATAGTCCTGAACTGGGGCAACCGGCTGGGCTAGGACTACCCCGGTGCCTGAATACCCTGTACAGCCGGCTCAGGTGTTCGAGCAGCTAGAGTCTGAATGCCTCCCTTAGCTTGAGCTGGAGTGACAATAGTAGACATAGCAACTGCCTAAGCCAAACTGGTACACACCGTCAATATCTGAGCCAAGGTCTTCTGAAGATCCGGAATAACCATAGGCACTGCCGGTGCCTGAGCCTGTCCCGCCGGAGCACCATCAGCGGGAACCTGATCCTGAACGATAGGGGGATCCTATGGTACTGTCCCGGCTGCTATACGGGCTGGTCCCCTAACTCCACCACGGACCCGACCCCTTGTGGGTCTGGCTGGTGTCTGGTCACCCTGATTGGTATTGCGTGTCCTCCCTATCTATGAGAGAATGAAACAACATGAGTTTAGAGATCAAGAATAAATAGATTGGCACGAAAGAGTTCAAGAAAATAGAGATGTTTCCTAAGAGTTCTGCAGCCTCTCGAAGATAAGTACATATGTCTATGTACTGATCCGCAAGACACTACTGAACCTGCTCATGACCATTGAGTCCTATGCAACCTAGAGCTCTGATACCAACTTGTCACGACCCCAAATCCTAATAGGTCGTGATGGCGCCTATCGTGGAACTAGGCTAGACAACCATCACATAACTACTCATCCTTTGTATTATAATGTTTCAATAATCAATAACAAGCAACAACAAAGCATAAAATAATTTCTTTAAGTCTATACGCCCCAATAATAATCTAACATTCTAAACAACTCTCCCAAGACTGGAGTCAATGATCATAAGCATCTAAGAAAATAAACTAACTCTGCTAATGTCATAATAAGTGTCTATGAATCAATGCTAATACTATATGAGGAAGGGAAATGGAGAAGTTGCGGACGCTGGACAGCTACATCGAAATCCCGTGAATCTGCTGAAAGCGAACGAAGACAGCTATTGCTCCGAACTGGTACCTGGATCTTTGCACAGAGCCACAGGGAGTAATGATGAGTACACCAACTCAGTAGTAATGAAAATAAATCACATTCTGAGAAATACGAAACACACAGCACAGATACACCAATTCACAAAACAGTAAAACATCAAGTCTCCATAAAGTATACATCAAATACATAAGTTCGAAAACAAATTTCCAGAAAATCCTTTGAAACAAGTATAATTTCAATATATCTCAATAAAACCCTCAGTAAATTAGTTTGAAAAACGAAGTGAATCACAGTCAAAAACTCAGTAAAATCATCATAAATCTGCCCCTCGGGCCACAATAATTTCTCGTAACAATATTCGTCAGCACCTCACCATCACTAAGTATCAGCCCAGCGGGCAACCTCACAGTCACTTAGTATCAGCTCAGCGGGCAACCTCACAGTCACTCAGTATCAGCCCCGCGGGCATCACTCGCACTCAGCAGGTACCTGCGCTCACAGGGGGTGTGTACAGACTCCAGAGGGGCTCTTACAACCCAAGCGCTATAACAAGCCACATCATGGCATAAATCACTCACAATATTGGTCCTCGGCCTCTCTCATATCATAACATCCTCACAATATTGGTCCGCAGCCTCACGCAATCAAACGCTCTCAACATGCCACTCGGCCATCATTATACCGAGTTCTCGACCCAAAACAGTGTTTCATTTTCAAGAAATAATATCAAAATACTCTGAGTGTCAAACAATTATCAAGAAAAGACTGAGTGGAAATCATAACATATCAAGTGAGGAAAATAGTAAAAACAGCTCCCAAGGGGTAAACAGATAGGCACTAGGCCCTAAACATGGCTTGCAACCCAAATTATATCAAAATACATCAATACTATTAAGCATAGGCTTTAAAATCGGGTTCGCAACTCAATAGTTGCCTAAAAGGAATATATTTCCAAATTTCCAATCTCTGCATTCCAAAATCCATGAAAGGATGCAAAGTTTGGGGTTTCATACCCTCAGGATAGGATTTAAAGACATTACTTACCTCAAACTAGCCTGAAAAGCTACTCTGCAACCCGTTTGCCTCTTGAATCAACTTCCGAGTTCTCTAAATCTATAAATATCATATCTTTATCATCAAATTATGCTAAAGTAATGAATTCCAATTGAAACGTACCAACTTTAGCATAAAACTCGAATTTAGCCAAAACCTGACCCCCGGGCCTGCGTCTCTGAACTTGACAAATTTTATTTCAAAATTTTCTTCATCATCTCACGAGTCCGTACATATAAAGAATGCTAAAATCGGAGTTCGCTTGACCCCTCAAATCGGCCCCTAAGGTCTCATAATCTAAAGCCCTCACTCAACCTTTTTCTACTGATTTTCATGAATTTAACACTGATATTAAGGTCTTTAATCACCTACAATCGAGTTAATGAGTCCAAAAAGATTACCTCAATGATTCACCAACGCTTCCCTCTTCAAAATCCCTCAAAAACCTCGGAACCCGCACAACAATGGTGGAAAAAGGGTTAAAATTCGCGAAGTCTCCTTTTTATACTTTTTATCCAAGCTTTTCGCACCTGCGGTCAAATCTACCGCACCTGTGACTTTTCATTAAACCGATCAAACTCCACACCTGTGGCTCCACTTCCGTACCTGCGACCTCGCAGGTGCGGTCAAGTGTCCGCATATGCGATGCTCTCCTGGGCTGGCTCAATCTCGCACCTGCGGAGCCTTCTTCCGCTCCTGCAGGCCCGCACCTGCGATGATCCATCCGCAGGTTCGATTACACCAGCACCAGCAACTTCAACAGCAACACAAGCACTCCCGAAACACTAAAAATAACATCAAAACACCAAAATCACATCAAATTCAAGCTTAAGAACTTTGAAATTTCTAAAATCCATCAATGATGCCGAAACTATCCAAAACAACTCTGATTGACCTGAAATTTTGCAAAAATATCCAAAATGATATTACGAACCTATTCCAACTTTCTAAATTCTATTCCGACCCCGATAGCCTATTTTCTAATGCCGATCGGAAATCGCCAATTCAAGCCTAATTATACACCGGACATCACAAAAATATTCTGAACACACTCCTAAGTCCCAAATCAACTAACGAAGCTATCCGAGCCATAAAATACGCATTACGAGGTTATTTACCAATAAGTCAACTCTCAGTTCACTTTTCCAACCCTAATGCTATTTTCAAAGACTAAGTGACTAAATTCTCATTATAATTATTCCGATCCTGAGCCTACCAACTCTAACACATCAATAACAGTTTAACCAAGCTATGACGAGGCAATAACAGTAAATGTAAATGCAGATTCTACGTAACGACGATCGGGTCGTTACAGACACCCCTTGGTCTTTGTCCCCCCAAGTGGAGACAACAAAATTGAGTTTTATCATTCAAAAAAGAAAGAGAAAAACCTGATTTCAACATTTCAACCTGAAAAGCCACTGCCTCCAGTGCCTAGCGCTGGTCTGAACGCTGTGTTGCGGGGTTTTTTAGTTTGTTCGGGATAACGTTATTTCGGCCCTACATGACCTTAACTCGTATAAAAGGGGTCATAAACCTAATTTGAAAGGGATCTAACATAATTTGAAGGAGAATTTACGTGGAGAACACACACCACGCTTTGGAGGAGGCTTCTAACTAGTTTTTCTTCTCTTCTCTTCCTTTAATTTCATAGTTTATTAGTTCTAGAGTTTTGAGTGCTACATGAACATTGTAGTTTGAAGCTTGAATTTTTCTTATTATTTTATCATATTGGTTTATTTATTCAATCTTACACTTAACTATTTGATTGCTTGATCACCAATTGAATACTATCTACGAATCTAATATTGAACTCGAGAGAGTGAATTCTAGATCTCATATAAGATTGAGTAGAGAAAAATCTTAACTCTTAGGGGGGCGGATTTGCGGTTAGAATAGGAATATACCTAATCTCCTTGATTGGTTACTATATAGGAATTATTAATGCATTCTTGTTAATTCTAATTTCATAGGAATATAGCCGTTAGGTTAGCTTGAATAGACGAGTAGTACTTCGGGAGAAGGCTACGAGTAATATTAACCATGTCAACCAATAAATCAGATAAATTAATTAGACGATTTAAGTGGAAGACTCAACAACATTGTTAGTTAATCCATAGCTCTAGAATATCGGCTCTTCTTGAATTCGTGTCTAATTTTTCCAACTTGTTTCTTTAATCTCTTAATTTGCTTCTCTATATTAGAGTTAGTTAAATATTCATGCTTTAGGAATCGTTTGAATAGATTAATTGTTTGGGTTTAATTTAGTTGATAGTTAATCACAAGTCCCTGTGGGTACGATATCTGGACTTACAATCCTATATTACTTGTCGACCACGTATATTTGCGTGTACGTTTGTCACACCAAAAAGACAAAATGACATCCCTCACTTAAAGGCCAAGAAGTGCAAGATGCGACATTGCTTACTTGGTTCTTTTGTATTCACACCACCGCCCCAGGAACATGACAGAAAAATTGATGCAAAATTGGGGGCGTAATTCATATCCTCACAGTGGAAGAAAAAGTGGTGAAGTGATGGTGTCGTGCCACGACTATAAATAAGGCGTTTGTTGGGAGGCAACTCGATTCTATTTTTTTTCTTTTTCTTTTGTTTATTTTTTATTTTATTGTGTTTTTTTTTTGTGTAGAATTATTTTGTGTTTTGTAGGAGTAGGAGCATATGGAGTCAAAGCCAATAGGCATGTGCAAAAGCGAGCAGGTGGTTGAAACTTAGTGTAAGGTACCCACACAAAAAATCATACCTGGGAGAAATCTGAGTATCCCCTGAGCTGCTAATTCGGCCTTTGACCTACCAGGGAGTCTCTTTTACCCTCTTGTTATTTACAGTGTGCATTGAGGACATTGCACAATTTTAAGTGTGGGGTGAGGAGATTGTCTGGGTGATTTTTTGTATTATCCTAACTTAGTTGTACTATTTTTTTTCTTAATGTAGTAGGTTTTGTTTTTTCTTAAAAAAAATATAAATAAAAACGAGAAATAATTTTTTTTTAAAAAGCAAAAAAAAAAAACTTTGGACTTTTCCTGACGATCAATCTATTGGACAACTTTCTTGAGGGATTAAAGTCCAATAAAAACCAAAAAGGTTTTCTTTTTGTTCTAGTTAGTTTTAGTTAGATAATAATCCCCCTTGGTTTTTCTTTTTGCATCGGTTCTTTTCCGAGGGATGTAACTTGAACCGAGTAATTTTTTTTTTTACTTCTTAAAATTAAATTATTTTTCTTTTCTTTAGGAGTAGAAAAAGAGGGAGAAGAAAAACTTTTGTTACTTGTTTAATACTAGCATATATAGGCCTGAGTTTGAGTAGTACTTTCCTCTGAGTGCTTGAGTAATCAATAAAATAGCAGACTTTTAGACACTTAAGCTCATGGTTGTGACTCTGTATATAAGTTATTCTTATCTTCTCGTTTGCTATGATCCTGCTTGTCTTAGAGTAGAATTGATACATCTTGATTGATACTTGTTCCATGTGTGGTGAGGATTTCTTGCATATATTCCATATTTTGCATCTTAGTCTAGAACTTGCCTTGCATGTTATTGAAGCGAAATAAAACTATTGCTCTGTTTAGAAGATGATAATAGGCTTTCATATATCTTTTGAATTTTAGCCTTTTCAAATATTGTACCACTAGTTAGCCCTTTGAGCCTGTAGCCTGTTGTTTGGAAGCCGTATTTTTGCCTTTATTCTTTTGTTGAATCCCTAATATTTGCACCCTGTTTCCTTGAGCATTGTTGCTTAGACTATGTTATTAATTGATAAATTTGAAGAAAGGGATGATTAAGTAAAAAATGGTGACCAATGATAGTTGCAAAGTGATGGAAAAACCCCTCTTGAAAATAATGTGACATGAAAAAAAGAGAATGAAAGAAAATTGCTTTGGAGAAAATGAAACGTTCTTGATATGAGGGAAATACTTGTGAAATAATTGATGAAAAGAGGGCTGAAAAAAATAAAATTAAGAGATGAAAATAATGGGTGATAAAGTCTAAAAGTGCAAAGTGCTTAGGGAAGTGTAAGTCACTATTATATAGTTCTCCAACCCATCCCTTAGCCAACTTACAACCCGTTAAAGTCCTATTTGATTCTATTTGAGCATACTTAATTAGTAAAGATGTACATAATGGGAAAGCCTATGGTTCTTTGTGCATACATGTGAATTCATTTGTGAGTGCGAGAGTTGTTCTTTGATGCTAAGTCCTTAAATTATATTCATTCTTTGATTTGAGTGTATAAACTATTTTTTCTTGTGAGGGCACTTGTTTCATGATAGATAGGTGATGTTATTAGCTTCTTTGACAGGGTAGGTGAGCGAGCTTAAATTTGGTAATTTAGAGTCCGTCTCTGAGGTTAGGAGGTTAGAAGTTTGTTGTTTTGTTTGTGACTTGTATATATTGCACGATGACTAGGATTTGTGTCACGACCCATTTCCGAAGTCGTGATGGCGTCTGTCGTGGAACCAGGCAAGCCACCCATTTTATCTAACTAAATACAATTTCCAATATAATGCCCTTTTTAACAAGTCTGAAATAAATNTAATAATAATAATAATAAATCCAATATTTTTGGGAAACCAGTTTATGAAATTCAAAAGACCAAATCCTACTAACCCCGGATCTAGTGTCACACAGTCATGAGCTGCTAGTACTTAATACAACCAAAAGAAATGGCTAACATAGTCTGAAAATAAATACGACAGGTAGAAAGGAAAGAGAAGACGAGATCACGGTCGCCAGTTGCTACCTCGTCAACTCTGATGAACTTCTGCTACTCACTAACCCGAGCTGAATTTCGTTGTACCTGGATCTGCACACAAGGTGCAGGGGGTAACGTGAGTACACCAACTCAGTAGTAACGAAACCAAACTACGGGTTGAGAGGTAGTGACAGACTAAACCTCCGATAATATAAACAACAGTATATAAATTGGACATGGCAGTAATATATCAGGAAATAAACACGATGCATCAAGATATGTCTGTAACTCTGCATACTAGCATGAATGCATATAGAACCAATAATGATGTATACTCAGTAATCACTCTCTCATAAGGTGGTCCACTCAGTACTAGAATACGGCCTTCCGGCCCAGGGAAGTCCATCCCGGATATTACATAAACACAAGTGACACAGTCACCAAGTACTGAGGAAAAAGGTTGATCCACCCACACGGAGAAATCTATCTCCGGAACATGATAACCACGGAGAGATCCATCTCCGGAACAGAATACTATGACAAATCCATGCCCAGGGAAATCCATCCCTCAATATTTGTGCGCTCACTGGGGGTGTATAGACTCCGGAGGGGCTCCTTTCAGCCCAAGCACTATATCAAGCCAACGAAGGCATGATTTCAGGATCGTTGCGGTGTGTAGTCTGACCTCATAACTGTCTCAAAACCAGGATCCAAGCCTCACACAGTCAGTACCTTCCAGTCTCACTCACAATGCTCTAACATATGAAAATCAGCTCAAACCAATGATAATATAGAATAAACTAGCAACTTACGAGACGAAGGCATGAAACATATACTATAAGAGGACTGAGTACATGAAATCAATAATCACAGATAGAGACATCAATAACCGACCATTCCGGTCTAAACACATCAGCGTGAAGCCTTAACATTTATACTTAGCATGATTTCTATTTCGTTCAAGGTAATTACCACCTTCAAAATAATATATCAATCTGAGATAACTAGTAGACAGTGCCATGGGATGAGCCAGGCTACAAATATTCGGTAAACGCCCGTATACCCGTCACTTGGCAAGTGCATCACCTTAATTAACAGCAAATATCAAATAGTTTGGGGTTTTGAACCCTCAGTTCCAAGTTTGGAAGCGTTACTTACCTCAAAACCGGATAATACACTACTCTGAAGTGCCCTTGCCTCTAAATTTGGCCTCCGAGTGCTCCAAATCTACCAAAAATCAGATGTATATCATTATAATATGCTAAGGAACTAATCCCAATCGAAATGTATCAAAAATACTCAAAAGTCTCGAAATTGGTCAAACCCGACCCCCGGGCCCACATCCCGAAATTCAGAAATTTTTATACCAAACTGTTCTTCGTCATCTCACTAGTCCGTACATATAAAGAACACTAAATTCGGAGTCCAAATGACCCCTCAAATCACCATTTTAAAGATTCTTAATCCCAAGCCCTGATCACCCAATTTACACTGCTTTTTCCCTAATTTCCACCATAATTCCGACCTTTAATCACATATAAACGAGTTTAGAGTCCAAAAATCTTACCTTGGTGAAGAACTATCGAATCCCCTCTTCAAAAACCTTCCAAAAGCTTCAAACCCGGATGAAATATTGAGAAAATGGCTAAAATTCGCGAAGGCGCGTTTTTATACCTTCTGTCCAGTGGGTCCGCACCTGCGACCACTTACACGCACCTGCGGAACAGCACCTGTAGATCCCAGGTGCGCACCTGCGGAAAATTCCAAAGACTCTAATTCCGCACCTGCGATCGACCTCCCGCACCTGCGGCCTCGCAGGTGTGGCAAATACCTCGCACCTTCGAAAATCCCCTCACTTAGCCAACTTCCACACATGCGGTGCCACGTCCTCTCCTACGGAACCGCACATACAGCTCCCCATCCGCATGTGTGAAAAACACCAGCAACAGAACATAGCAGTGATAAAAATCATTCCAAACTCCCCGTTAACCATTCGAAACCATCCTGAGCCCCTCGGGACCCCAACCAAACATACCAACACCTCATATATGATCATTCAAACTTAGTTTCACTCCCGAAACACTAAAAATAACATCAAAACACCAGAATTACATCAAATTCAAGCCTAAGAACTTTGAAATTTCTAAAATCCTCCAACGATGCCGAAACTACCCAAAACAACTCCGGTTAACCTGAAATCGCCAAAAACTAACTTTCGCCAATTCAAGCCTAATTCTACACCGGACATCACAAAAACATTCCGAACACAATCCTACATCCCAAATCACTTACCGAAGCTATCCGAGCCTTAAAATCTGCGTTCCGAGGTCATTTCCCAATAAGTCAACTCTCAGTTAACTTTTCTCATAATAAGGCTATCTTTAAAGGCTAAATGACTGAACTCTCACTACAACCACTCAATTTCAAGCCTATTGACTCTAACACGTCAATAACAGAATAACCAACCTATGACAAGTCAAAAACAACAATTATAATGCAGGTCCTACTTAACGACGGACCGGGTCGTTACATTCTCCCCATCTTAAACAAACATTCGTCCTCGAACGGGTCTAGAAACATACCTGGAGTCTCAAACAAGTGAGGATATATGCTCCGCATATCCCGCTCGGTCTCCCAAGTAGCCTCCTCCATTGGCTGAACTCTCCACTGCACCTTTACTGAAGCTATATCCTTTGACCTCAACTTTCTGACCTCGCGAGCCAAAATATCCACTGGCTCTACCTCATAAGACATATCATCCTCGAGTTGAATTGTGCTGAAGTCTAACACATGAGACGGGTCACCAACATATTTTCTGAGCATCGACACATGAAATACCGGGTGAACACTTGATAGACTAGGTGGCAAGGCAAGTCTATAAGCCACCTCTCCAACCTTCTGAAGCACCCCGAAAGGACCAATAAACCGCAGACTTAGCTTTCCTCTCTTTCCGAACCTCATAACATGCTTCATGGGTGATACCTTCAGCAGTACCTTATCCCCTTCCATAAAATACACATCCCGAACCTTCCGGTCCGCATAACTCTTGTGTCTAGACTGCACCACGCGAAGTCGCTCCTGAATCAACTTCACCTTCTCCAACACATCCTGAATCAAATCTGTGCCCAATAACTTAGCCTCACCAGACTCGAACCAACCAACCGGAGATCTACACAGTCATATTTCAGCATGTACATTTGTAATATTTGGTTGATCTTCTATTTTTCTTTACATATACAACTCAAGTAACATTTTCTTAAGTTTACTTAGTTTAAGGAAAAGATTAAAGACCTCATTTTTAACCATGTTTGTTTAGTTTAGGATCTTTTATGTGAGTTACTTTCATGGTTCATGTATAATTATCTAGGAAAGACTTCTAGCTTCAAATGTTTTGATGCTTTAAATCATAGTCAATATAATGTTATAATATGGTTAATCTCTTTAGCATTAAAGTACTACTGTTTGTTTAGTGGCGATTGTAATTATCAAAATGGATTCAAATGCTTAAGGTATTTATGTTACTAATGAGTTGTGGCCTGATTACTGCCATGTTAGTGTAATTGAGTGAAAATATTATGTTAGTCCTTAAGAAATAAGTTGATTAAGGAGATGAAAGAACTAAGATAATAATTAGCATGTGATTTTCTTTTATGAAAAAACGATTTTAATTTGGACACAAACTTGATGAGCAATTTGGGATTAGAAGAATACTTGTCATTTGTTTTTTGTTGGTCATTGAGGATTTTAAGCAACATGGGCCAAATAAGCTAAAAATTTGTAGGCCCAAAAACTAAGCGAGCTTTTTCTTAAAAATCAGTAGTTTGTTTTTTTGTTAAGTAAAATAAGTGGCCCAAAACTATGAAAGTTTAGCATAAGCTTACCCGGGTTTAATGTCTTGCATTAGTTAAAAAAATAATGTTAATAATGTCATATTTGTTCCTTTCTTTGGTCGAATAAGTAACTTAATAAAAAAGAGAAAGTTTAAGCACTTTTTTTTTATTATTTTAAACGCTAGGCATATAGTAGGCATGCTTTAATTTTACGGAATCGCTTGCGTAACGTGATGTTTAACATTCAATAAATTAATTGAAAAATCTCGTACCTTATCCAATAGTTTTAGTTAATTTTTAATTTAATTATTCTCATGATCGCGGATTCGCTTGCGTAGCGCGATAGTAACTTTTAATAAATTTCAAAAATTAATTTCTTCAATTGTAGTAATTTTTTTTAAAAAGTAATAATATACTAATAATCTTCGTCATAATTGCAGATTCGCTTGCGTAGCGTTGTTATGATAAAATTAATAAATTTCGTCTCGATCACGCATTTGCTTGCGTAGCGTGATTATGACAACATAATTTATCCAAAATTATTTTCCTTGATAAATCTAATAATCAAGAAGTAAAAGCGGACAAGTAAAACACAGAAACTAATAAAGGACAGTTTATTCAGAATTAATTTAAGCAATGTTTAAGTCAATAAAGCGACCGTGCTAGAACCACGGGACTCGGGGAATGCCTTATACCTTCTCCCCGTTCAACAAAATTCCTTATCCGAACTTTGTTTTTGCGGACCAATAAAAAGAGTGTCAAACCTTCCTTTGATTAGGGATTCAAATAAAAGGTGACTTGGAACACCCAAAAAATCAATTCCAAGTGGCGACTCTGAGCAATAAAATAATCCATATTTTAAAATTGTCACTTTAATTGGAAAAACTCTTTAACCCACAACAATCCAATAACGCATATCTTTTTTTTTGGGGGGGGGGGAGTAGAAAAGGAGGTGTGACAGCTCTGGCGACTCTGCTGGGGACCAACCAGAATTCGAGCTTGTACATGTTGACTTTTTATTTGGCTTCATTAATTTTGTATATATTGTGATTTATTTGTGCCTAATGTGCTACTTGTTCGCTTTTTACGGCTTTGATATTGTTGAACTGTACATATAAACTGTCTTCTCACGCACCCCCTTTGAGTCTTCTCGAAACTAAAAATTGGGCATTTGCTTGATATAGCCCACTTTCTTTGAGATTGCCGAGGTGCTTGTCACCCGGTGAAGGATTTTAGTCACACATGTTTTAGGTGGAGGGCACCACCAGTTAAGCCGGAAAGCAATGCTACCGGTAAATTGACCCTCCTTGGCTCGAGTTGTCCGCTCGAGTAAGCCAGTCTAGAATACATTCTCCACGAGGATTTAAACCTAGAAGAGCAAACCTCATGTCGGATATCTCTAGTAGGTTTGCTTTATTTGCATCACGTGCATTTAACTTAGCGAAATACGACACAGGGGTCGGGTCCGTATAAGACAGGTATCCTCTTTGAGACCATCATGTCCACTTATGTGCCACTTGTTACCTCATTTGAAAGGTTTGCTTGCGTTGTTGACCGGCTTTAGAAAATAATTGAGCGAAATTATAAAAAAGAAAAAAATTATTCTCCTAGTTTAGTATAAATAATCCTTTTTTTACTAAGATTTTATTTTGTAGTCTGGCGTGAGGTGTAACGATAAATTTCCATAAAAATTAAAAGAGAATACTCAGTTTCACCGAACTACGTGGGTCTGATTCTCACCATGTGAGATACGTAGGCAAACTTCATAAGTTCCGGCCCCCATTTTTCAAAAATCCAAAGAAAAAAAATTCCTTTAATTCATTCTTTAGAAGTCTTTCTTTAGAAATCCCAAATAAAAAATTTTTAGCCCAAAAATATTTTCTTCCATTTTAAAAGAGAATAAAATCAAAATCCGAAAAATATTTTTCTACCTTCTTTTTAGAAGTCTTTTTTCCCAAAATTCAAAAAAAAAAAATCAAAAAATCAAAATTCAAAAAATATTTTCTTTCTTCTTTAGAAGTCTTTCTTTCAAAAAAATAATATTTTGGAAAAAAACTATAATTAAAAACCAAAAATATTTTCATTCTTTCGAAAATTGGAAAGAAAATTCAAGATTCAAAAAAAAAAATCTTTTTCTTTAGAAGTATTCCTTTCGTAAATTCAAAATAAAGGTCCAAATATCCCAACAAAAAAAAGTTCCTTTCTTCTATAAAAGTTTTTTCGAAATTCGAAAAAAAAAAAAAAAAAACAAAAAAAAAAGGTTTCATATACTTTGGTCACCTTTTATTGTTTGCCCTCGTATTCCGGCCATTTTTTCAAGACAACCTTAAAATCTTCCTAGGAAGTACCGAAGGGCCATTTTTATTAAAGTAGCCATTTTTAGTTTGTCTATTTCTTATTTTACTTTTTATTTTATTTTGTCCCCATGCTTACCTGTTTTTACTGAGAAATCCTCTAAGCCTTTCGTGGAAGAATCAAAAGGCCATTTTTATAATAATAGTCATTTCCCTACTTTTTGTGTCTTCTAATTTCAAAAATAGTAAATTGATCGAGTCCTAAATGGAGTTTTTCTTTTTTAAAATAAATAAAAAGGAATATCAGAATTTCATATAGCTTAGGAAAGTCCTGACCCCTTTTTATCTTATTCTTAGGTTCACCATGAATTCTCCACAAAGAAGCAACCAAAAAAGGGTGAGGGACGAGACACCTCCCATGTTTTTGATAAGAGACAAGACCCCGAGTAGTCTCTATAATTGGTGGGCTAGTTTTGCGACATGGGAACGGAATCAAGTATTTAATCACCTCAAGTTCCTCACAAACATCATGGGGATTAAACCTAACAGAGATTTAATCGAGGCTCTAGTAGGTTTTTGGGACCCCCTGAACACTGTCTTCAGGTTCAAAGATTGTGAAATGACGCCTACATTGGAAGAATTAGGTGGGTTTACCGGATTAGGGAGGGACCTTCGTGGGAAAAAACATGCTGCTCCGAGAAAAATTGGTGTGAACAACTTTTTGAAAAAGTTATGCTCCGTCGAATTCCGATGGGTTGCCTGGACAAAGGTTGGGTTCCATTGGAATATTTCTATGACAGATTTGGGGACGAGAAAGGGTTTGAAAACTTCTCGGGCACAAAATTCATCAACCAATTGGGTTACGACGCATGGAGGGAGTTGAGAGTCTTCGCGTTCCTGATATCATTCTTGGGGATCATGGTCTTTCCAGAGTGCTGTGGGCGCATCAGAATTCGACTAGCTGCAGTAGTCTCATTTTTGCAAAGTAGCAAGGATCACACCATTCTTCCCATGATTCTGGGAGATATTTTTTGAGTTTTGACCCGCTGCCAAGAGGGTGAATATTACTTCGAGGGATGCAACATTCTGCTGCAGATGTGGTTCATAGAGCACCTTTATCATCATCCAATAGTAATAAATTTCAATGACAATTGGCTGAATTACATCGGATGTCACCCAGAGAGGGCCGCAAGTTGTAATCTTCCAGAGGGGGTGAGGG
>ML414227.1:0-23475 GCA_005239525.1 Nicotiana knightiana | reverse complement strand
GTGCACTCATCTTGATCTTTTCCTAAGGTGTTAGCCTCTTCAAGGATAACCCGCTCTGATACCAATTGATGTTTTATACGTCAATACCATACAAGAGAGGGGGTGATTTGTGTGGGGTCTAATTTTCGAGTGCTGTCGCTATAGAAGGACCTGGTTCTTCTATGTGTTCCAACTTGTACTGTTGCGGAATAATAAATGCAGAAAAGTAAAGAACACAGATATTTTTACGTGAAAAACACCCGGCTCAAAAGGTGAAAAAATCACGACCTACTACTCAGTAGGATTTTCTCCAAACACTTCACACAACAATGAGCCAAACAGTATTTACAAAATAAACTCTTTTGTAAACCTAAGGATTAACTCTAACCTTTGTGGCAAACTAGCCTCTAGCTATTTGCGACAAACATCAAGTTAACTATAACTTGAACACTCAGTACCTATTACAATTGCTTCTAGATAAAGCTGAAAGGTACAATTTGTAATCACCTACTACAAATAAACTAGACTAAAAGACAACAGATGGAACTGGTTCTTCTAACTGGCTCAAGTAGCTCCAGATTCACACTCTCCAATTTGGCTCGAACTGGTTGCAAAATTTCTTCACGAATTTTGCTCTCAATTCTTGATAAATTTCTATTTTTGTGCGTCTATATACAATAAGAACAATCTGCAATTTATAGGAGTTAGTAGATAAGGAATTAACTAGAATCCTAATGCAACTCTTCCTTGGTAGAAGAGTTCTAGTCAAACTCAACTCCTAAATCCTTCCTTATCTTAGATTCTGTTATTATTAATAAGGATTCCTTCTCCAATTTCGTTTTTGCAATCTTTTCGATCAGAAGATATCTCAATTTTACCAGAATACATTGAGTTATGTCACCTGTGATGGACCTGGTTCATCTCGGAGTTCCTTTGTCAATCTTCAAAACTATTTCCTTTCTTGGGCTAACAGGTGCATAGATACTCGTCACCACACCTATACACCACGCCCATGCATTTCACATAGCAAACAAGTGAGGAATCCTATTTCCTCAAGCCAAAGTTAGACCAAACTCTTACCTCAATTCTGCAGGCCACTCACAGCTCAATTATCGCTTTTCCTTTTGAATTCACCTCTAAATTGCTTGAATCTAATCACAATTAACTTAATATCATTAAATAATGCTAAAGGAACTAACTTTATTGAAAAATATAATTTTTCCTAAGTTTTCTAAAAAAAAGTCAAAATCTGACCCCGGGCCCGCTTGGTTTAAACTCGGGATTCGGACCAAATTACGTTTACCCGCGAACCCAAATATGCTATTAGTTTTGAAATCCGAGCTTAATTTGATAAAAAAAATTCGATTTTTACAAGACTTCTTAATTCTACCCAAAACCTAGATTTTTACCATGAAAATTCTTTATTTTTGCCATAAAAGTGATACAAAATAGTAAGGAATTGAAAGAACAAGGCTTGGAATTGATTACCTATGAATTGGGGATGAAGATTTCTAAAGAAAACTCGTTTTTAGGGCTGGAACTTCGAAAAATTGGGGAAGAAAGTGTTCTGCCCGGTTTTAATATGATATTTATAATAACTGGAAAGGAGAACTGTGCGATCGCGGATAAAGAGGTGGATCGCACAGGGTAAGGGATAATTGAGTTGTGCAATCGCACAGGGTAGAGGGCAGGGGCAGTGCGATCGCGGGAGGGTCTGTGCAATCGCACAGTACAAATTTTGGGGCCCCTTGAGCTTGCGTTGTGCGATCGCGGATAAGGACTTGCGATCGCACAGGGTTTCAAACAGGCCTTCTAAATTTGCTCTGTGCTATCGCAGACCTTCCTATGCGATCGCACGGAGCAATTACCTGGACACCAGAAAACTTAAAACCAGCAATTACTTCAAGTGCAAAAACATCCTGTGGCCTACCCGAAACTCACCCGAGCCCTCGGGGTTCCAAAAAAATCATGCACGCAGGTCTAAAAATATCATACGGACTTGCTCGTATGATAAAATCATGAAAATAACATGTAATTCTGTGAATTAAACCTCAAAACTCATTATTTCCATCAAAAACTCTTAAAGTTCATAATTTCTCAACTGGATGTCCAAATCACGTCAAACGAACTCCGTTTTTCACAAAATTTCATAGTTAACCTCTAAATATCATAACAAAGATGTATCGGGCTCCGGAACCAAAATACAGACTCAATACAAATGATTTTTAACATTATTTCTTTTTCTTTAATTCATGAACATTTCAGCAAAATAATTTCTTTCAAAAATTGATTTCTTAGGCTTGGGACCTCGGAATTTAATTCCGGGCATACGCACGAGTTCCCTATTTTACTGCGGACCTACCGAAATCGTCGGAACACAATCCGAGTCCGTTTACTCAAAATGTTGACCAAATTCAACTTTTATCAAATTTAAATTCTAAAAATCACTATTTCTCATATTTTCACATAAAAGCTTTCCGGTTTCACGCTCGGACTGCGCACACAAATCAAGGTATTTAATTTTAGTATTTTATGCCTATTAAGCATGGAACGAATTCTAATTTTAATAAAATGACCCCTTGGGTCATCACATTAACATACTACAAAGCCACTTGATATCTGTTGGATCAAGAAGCTGAATGGTTTTGAAGATTGACAAATGAACTCAAACTTGAACCAGGTCCATCACTGGAGACATAGACACATGTAGAGTAAATGGCACGTGAGGTGCACGAGCAGGAGATAAACACAATCAGTGATCTAAAGAGATATCTCCTGATCGAAAAGGTTGCAAATTGACAGGGAGATGGATTCCTTATTCAGTAAGAACAGAATCAGGATAAAGGAGGATTTAGGGAGTTGAGATCAACTAGAACTCTTCCCCCAAGGAAGAGTAGCGTCTGAATTCTACTATATCTCTTTGTCTACTAAATATTATATATTGTTCAGTGTTCTTATTCTACATTGACGCACAAAAGCAGAAGCAAAACAAGAATTGATAGCAAAATCAGCAAGGCAATTTTGCAAGCAGTTCGTGTGAGATTTAAGTGTGCGACTCTGAAGCTACTTGGACCAGCTAGAAGAACCAGTTCCATATGTTGTCTTTTAGTCTAGTTTATTTGTAGTATGTGATTACAAATTGTACCTTTCAGCTTTATCTAGAAGCAATTATAACAGGTACTGAGTGTTCAAGTTATAGTTAACTTGAATTTTGTCGCAAATAGCTAGAGGCTAGTTTGCCACAAAGGGTTAGAGTTAATCCTTAGGTTTACAAAAGAGTTTATTTTGTAAATGCTATTTGGATCATTGATTTAGTGAAGAATTTGGGAAAATTCTACTGGGAAGTAGGTCGTGGTTTTTTCACCTTTTGAGCCAGGTGTTTTCCACGTAAAATTGATGTGTTCTTTAAATTTCGCATTTATTATTCCGCAAACTGTAGGAGTTGGAACACATAGAAGAACTTGATCCTTCTATAACTACTGCACGCAAAAATTGGTCACCACACAAATCACCCCCCCACTTGTGTGGTATTGACATAGATAAATAACAATTGGTATCAGAGTGAGTTATTCTTGAAGAGGCTAACACCTTAGGAAAAGATCAAGATGAGTGCACCACCTGGCAACAGGGAAGGACAATCAATTGCTAGGCCACCACTCTTCAATGGCCAGTACTACTCCTGGTGGAAGAACATGATGAAGGTCACTTAATTGGAGAAGACTATGAACTATGGGACATAGTCACTGACGGTCCTTTGGCCACCATGAAGAAGACTGTTGAAGGAGTAGATGTGCCAAAGACAAGAGCTGACTGCACTGCTGAAGACTTAAGAAAATGGGAAAAGAATGCCAAGGCCAAGAAGTGGCTTGTGTGTGGACTTGGTCCAGATGAGTACAATAGAATTCAAAGTTGCACCACTGCCAAGGAAATTTGGGATACTTTGCAAGTGGCTCATGAGGGAACTACACAAGTGAAAAGATCCAGAGGTACATTACTATATTCTCAATATGAGAATTTCTCTATGAAGGAAGGAGAGACCATCCAAGAGATGTACACTAGGTTCACTACTCTGACNGGAACTGCACAAGTGAAAAGATCCAGAGGTACATTACTATATTCTCAATATGAGAATTTCTCTATGAAGGAAGGAGAGACCATCCAAGAGATGTACAGTAGGTTCACTACTCTGACAAATGAACTAAAATCTCTTGGAAAGACTATCATTGAAGAAGACAAGTTTGAAAAGATTTTGAGAAGGGTTCTGCCAATCTCTTGGGAGAGTAAGATCACTGCTATTCAGGAATCCAAGAACATGGCAACCCTCAGATTGGATGAGCTAATTAGAAATCTCATTGGTTATGAACTTAGAAGGCAGACAATGAAGATGGATGCTCCCAAGAAGGAAAGAAGTCTAGCACTGAGAATCATTGAGGGAATAGATATGGAGGAATATGAAATGGCTATGATCACCAAGGAATTCAGAAACTATCTCATTAGGAAAAAGGGCATCTCAAGAGTTGGAAACTACAACAAGGCAAAGGTACCAGAGAAACCCACCAATGAGGGATGTTACAAATGTAGAAAAACTGATCATCACATCAAGAACTGTCCTCAGTGGGAAGTTGAATGGAAAAGGGAAAGATCTGAATGAAGGAACCGGAAGAAGGAACTGGTTCATCGCAAGAAAAACACAACATCAACAAAATCTATGGTTGCTGCTTGGGGAGAAAGTTCAGATGAAGAATCAGATGATGAAGATGGAGATGAGAAAGCACTCATGGCAATTGGTGAATCAGATGAGGAATCAGAGGTAAGTATATCTCATCTCAAAAACAAGATTAAGTTCCTATCCAAAGAAAAACTCTTTGAATTATTACTTGACTTCATTGATGATTCTTAAGAAATAAATAAAGAGAAGGAACAACTGTCTAAGGAGTGTGTAATGTTAAAAGCAAAATGTAAGAACCTGGAACTCATAGTAAGTGAATCTGTGAGTGAAAACACTGCTCTGAAGAACCAAGTTCATCCACTTGAAACAAATGTCCAAGAGTTAAAATCTGAAAATTTAAAACTGAAACTAGGAACCAGTAAGAAGACAACTGACAACTCTCAACTCATCTTAGAAGAAAATGTAGGCAGACTAAAGGATGAGTTGTATATGAAAGATGACAGATAAGAGTGTTGAAGGAGGAACTTGGTAAGGTTAAGCATGAACTTGACAAAACATGCAAATTGAATAAATCCTCTGATGCTTTAACATGGCTACAGGAAAATCAAAGTAGCAACAGAAGAGGACTTGGCTTTGGGAGTCAATTGCCTAAATGGGATCCCAAAAGCAAGTACCTCACTCTTCCTGAGAATAAAATCTGTACCCACTGTGGTAAGACTGGTCACTACAAAAGTGAATGCGCAAAAGAGCAGGCCAGTCGAAAGAACAAAAATTTTGTTCGAAGGAAGAATTGGTTACTAAATTGGGCTAAAAGGAGTTTAATTCATCCTTTTGCTTATAGAAAGGGACCCAAACTAGTTTGGGTTCCTAAAACTAACCACTGATTTTCTTTTGTAGGTTCAAGTGAAAGGAGGTAGCCAAATATGATACATGGATAGTGGCTGCTCAAAACACATGACTGGTAACAAGGACCAATTCCTTTCACTTGAGGACCTCAAAGGAGGAAATGACTCCTTTGGAAATGGAAAGAAAGGTGAAATAATTAGCGTTGGTAAGGTAGGTAAGGATGACACCGTTCCATTGAGAATGTCTACCTAATAGATGGCTTGAAATATAGTCTAATCAGTGTGTCACAACTGTGTGACAGAGGTAACTTGGTAGCATTCACTTCTACAAAATGCTTTGTAATTAATCTTATCAGTGACAAGATTGTTTTGCAGGGAAAGAGAGTGAATAATATCTATATCATAGATTTGTCCACTCTGTCAGAAAATGAACTAACGTGTTTAAGTGTGCTGGACAGTGATCCCCTCCTTTGGCACAAAAGACTTGGCCATGCTAGTCTGAATCAACTCAACATATTAGTATCCAAGGACTTAGTGATAGGACTTCCTAACATTAAGTTCAAGGAAGATAAAGTTTGTGAGGCTTGTGCAAGGGGGAAGCAGGTAAGATCATCTTTCAAAAGCAAGAAAATGGTAAGTACTACCAGGACGATGGAACTGGTCCATATGGACCTATGTGGTCCTATGAGAATATTAAGCAGATGTGGTAAGAGATATGTAATGGTGCTTGTTGATGACTATTCTAAATTTACCTGGACATTGTTTCTAACATCTAAAGCTGAAGCATTTGACATGTTTACTTCCTTTGTTAGAAAAATACATAAACAATTAGGAAATCAACTTGCATCAATTAGGTCTGATCATGGCACTGAATTTGAAAATGCCAAATTTGCTGAATTTTGTGATGAGCATGGCATAAATCATAATTTTTCTGCCCCTAGAACTCCACAACAAAATGGAGTGGATGAAAGAAAAAATAGGAAACTTGAAGATATGGCCAGGACCATGCTTCTTTCTAGTAAACTACCTCATAGCTTCTGGGCAAAAGCTGTAAACACTGCATGCTATATCATAAATAGGTGCATGACTAGACCACTTGTAGAGAAGACTCCCTATGAGTTACTTAAAGGGATAAAGCCCAATATATCCCATCTTAGGTCCTTTGGCTGTAAGTGCTTTGTGCAAAACAATGGCAAGGACTCCCTAGGTAAGTTTGATCCCAGAAGTGATGAGGGAGTATTCTTGGGATATTCTTCACATAGTAAGGCTTATAAAGTATATAACAAAAGAACTATGTGTGTTGAAGAGAGTGTGCATGTTATTTTTTATGAAACTAACATTCTTTCTGAGAGAGAGGAACAAGTAGATGAAAGAAATTGGGCACATCAGAAACTCAGACCAAACTGGAGCAACGCTGGAGGAAGGAACGGGTTATGGAACAGGTTCATCCATCCCAAGAAACATGCCAGGGGGAACTGAGCAACAAACTAATTTCCAAACCTCATTGGAACCTGTCCCTGATCCTATTCCTCGGCAACAAGACATTGTAGGATCTTCAAGAAATACCAGTTGGTTGTAAAACCACACAAACATCAAAGCTCACACCCCATTGAGAACATTATAACTGATCCAACATCTGGAACCAGAGCCAGATCTGCTTTGAAAAATCTGTGTGCGATTGATGCTTTTCTATCCTTGATTAAACCTAAAAATACTGATGAAGCTTTGCAAGATGCAGATTGGGTAAATGCCATGAAAGAAGAACTCAACCAATTCGAAAGGAGTCAAGTTTGGCATTTGGTACGTAGACCCTTTGATAGATCAGTGATTAGCACAAAGTGGGTATTCAGAAACAAACTTGATGAAGATGGAACAGTTACAAGAAACAAGGCAAGATTGGTGTTCAAGGATACATTCAGGAGGAAGAAATAGACTATGATGAAACCTTTGCTCCTGTGGCAAGGTTGGAATCAATTAGGCTCCTCTTAGCCTTTGCTACTTACATGGAATTCACCCTTCGCCAGATGGATGTCAAAAGTGCCTTCCTGAATGGCTATTTCAAGGAAGAAGTGTTTGTAAAGCAACCTCAGGGGTTTGAAAACAAGGAGAATCCTGATCATGTATACAAGCTTGACAAAGCACTGTATGGACTCAAGCAATATCCAAGGGCATGGTATGAAAGGCTTTCAAAATTCCTGCTGGAAGATGACTACAAAAGAGGTAAAATTGATAGAACCTTATTCTTAAAGGAAAAAGGTAAAGATCTCTTGGTAGTGCAGATATATGTAGATGACATAATCTTTGGGGCAACTTCTGAAAAGCTAAGTAAAGAATTTGCTAAACTAATGGGGAGTGAATTTGAAATGAGCATGATGGGTGAGCTTAACTTCTTTTTAGGCTTACAAATTAAACAAAATTCAAATGGAACTATGATCCATCAGCAAAAATATGTGAAAGAATTGCTTAAAAGATTTAAAATGGAAGACTCAAAGGAAATTGACACTCCTATTGCAACAGCCACAAAATTAGATGTAGATGAACCTGGTCCATCTGTCGATCAAAAGTTGTATAGAGGAATAATTGGTTCATTGTTGTATCTTACTGCCAGTAGACCTGACATTGTTTTCAACGTAGGGCTTTGTGCAAGATCTCAGGCTAATCCAAAGGAATCACACTTAACTGCAGTGAAGAGAATCTTGAGATACCTTAAAGGCACCACCGACCTCTGTCTTTGGTATCCTAAAGGTAGTAATTTTGATCTTGTGGAATATGCTGATGCTCATTATGCAGGCTTTTTGGTAGATAGAAAGAGCACCTCATGTGTGGCACACTTTTTGGGCTCATGTCTTGTGTCTTAGGCTACTAAGAAACAGAATTCAGCAGCTTTATCTACTGCTGAGGCTGAGTATGTGGCTGTAGCCTCATGTTGCGCTCAGTTATTATGGATTAAACAACAATTGATGGCTTTTGGTATAGAGGTTGGATGAATCCCTATCTTCTGTGATAATACTAGTGATATCAGTATGACGAAGAACCCCGTTCATCATAAAAGAACAAAGCACATAGATGTTAGACACCATTTCTTAAGAGACAACTATGAGAAGGGAATGATCTCTATTAAATTCTGTGCTACTGATAAACAAATTACTGACATCTTTACTAAAGCACTAAGTAGAGAGAATTTTGAAAGGAACAAGTTAGAGTTAGGGATGATTAAGATCACCTAATTGAACCAGTTCAAAACAAAAATGAAAAAAAATGGCTAGGAATTCTGGAATCTGTGTAAATAATCAAATAATCATTGCTCAGTTTCATGCTATAAACAACATACTCTCTTGCCATGTGTTAATATGACTCCTTGGTTACTAATGATGTTTTTCTATTTTTGAAAATTGAGGCTTAATCAAGAGTTTCTAACAAGATGAACCTGGTTCATCGCTGCTGGTTCATATGACAGACGAGGTATGTGCTCACCACTATACACATATTGAAATATTAATAGTTAATCATGAGCAAGACTCTATCTATAGCAAGCTCTTTTAAAATTCTAGTCCTTATCCTAAATTTGAACATGTTCCAAAGAGTCCAATCAAATTAAAAGGGCCTAGATCATAGGGTAGTCATAACCGTCACTTTACAAATGACACTTATAAACCGATTAGACTTCTTCTTGACCCAAATTACACTCGTTGTGTATTAATTATCCAAGTCTTTAAAAACCCATCATCACTTCTCTAATTCTTCATACACTTTCTTCCTAAAAGACATAACCGTCGAAACCCTTTCAACCTTCTGCTCAAACATCTTGATCCTAATCTTCTTCCTTTCTTTAACAAAAATTCATCACAATGGCTAATACTCCACCACCTGCTTCATCATCCTCCGCCACACCTGACTACAATATCACACTCGAAGATACTGGTTCCACCCAATCTCAATCAAATTCTTCCACCCCATCTCAATCCCATCCCATTACCCCTCAAAACAATCATGTCTCGTCTCCTCCTATCACTCTCGTTGTTCAACCAATCCCTAATCCAGAATCCAAGAAAAGGCGTGTCAAAATGTTAGCTAGAAAAACTGTGGCTTCTTGCTCTCTAGCTAGGAAATTGAACGCTAAGCTTCAAGCCAACCAGGCTCAAGATTCTGATAACTCCAATGACTCTTTCAAGTCAGCAACTGAGGGGGAAGCAACTGGTTCATCCGATTCTGAATAGGTATCATCAACTCCTAAAATTGGGTAGGAGCCTGAACCATTCACTTCTGAAAATAGGTTTGTTCTGATTGGGTCTGTAGTAGATGTGGAAGTTCCTGATAGGAAACAAAGAGGTGGTAAAAATAAAATTGTGAAAGAAAATGAGAGAGAGGGAGGTGGAAGCACTATGAGGGGAATAGGGGTAAAAGGTACTCCATTGGAAATTTGTGGTACTGTCCCAGTGGTAGTTGAAGAAGGTGCCACAGACTTAGGGGGGAGTAACTCAAGAGAGGCTGCTGAGGGGTTAGAAAATCTTCGACATTCTACTGATGAACCTGGTTCATCCATTGAGGAAACTTTGGCGGACCTTATGAGAAAATTAGGGGAGAGTTATAAACCCAAAGGGAAGAGGACACCCAAGACTAAAAAGGTTATAACTCCAGTGGCAAGTAATAAGAGAATAGCCACTCCCTCTACTGAAACTTCCATTCCTAGAGGACGAACAACACGAAGTTCAATTAGGAAGAGTGAATAGGAGTTGCAGAAGGCTTTGAAGTAGAGTAAGAGAAAGAGAGTTGAAAAAGGGAAGGCAAAGGTGTTTGAGCCTGTAGAGGCTGTTGAGGTTGAGGAGATGGACCTGGTCCATCGAGAAGAACAAATGGCAGATGTTGAGGTTCAGACACCCAAACCCAAGAAAGCCAAGACTTCTTCCAAGAAGTCTGCATCTGTGTCTGCTACACCCTCAACTATTGCAAAGAGGACTAGGTCTACCCTGAAATCAAAGAAGGTTCAGATTAATGAAGAGGGAGATTGGAGTGGTGAAGAAGATGAGGAGTCTGGATTGAACAAATTTGGAAAACGCACTATTCTGAAGGGGAGATTGTTGAAGGATCTGGAGGAGTCTGGCATGGTTTACCTATTGAATACCTTGCAAGTGCAGGGCTGGAAGGACATGGTCCTTCAATTAGATGGCAGGCTGGCCAGGAGTGAGATTGTAGAGTTTATGGCCAATGCTGAGGTCAAGGATGGCAGGGTCTCCAGTCAGGTAAAGGGGACTAAAATCACCTTTGATGCCAAAGAGCCGGGTGAAGTTCTTGGGATTCCAGCTGAGGGATATGATGATTATACAAGGCATAAGTGGCCCAGCTTAGATGATCTTCCTTCTGCACTACAGATTACCAGAAGGTTCAGTGACAATGCTGAAGAAGTGGAACTAAGGGTTGTGTACTAAAGCTAGATGAAACCCCAGCACAAGGTGGTGTTTGAGTTCATCAACAAATGCGTACTGCCCAGGCAAGAGAGAAGGCACATATCAAACTATATGGATTTAACCCTCATGGAGTGCCTGGACAGTGGAAGGCAAATCAACTGGCCCTATTTCATTATTCAGTTGTTGGACAGAGTGGTAAATGGTTCCAAGGCCCATGCCATCCCATATGGTTTCCTCCTGACGACTGTGCTGGCTCACTTCAAAGTGCCCTTGAAGAAGGAAGAAATGACCACTGTCAAGGACCATTTTGGGAAGAACACGCTTCTGGCATGGGATTATATCGTGAATATTCCTGAAAATGAACCTGGTTCATCCAGCAAAACGCCTATGAACAGCAAGGTTAGGGCGCTTGTACGAGAAGGTGGGGTTAAAGATGCTGAAATTCTTCAATTAAAGACCCGTCTTGCAGAGGTTGAGGCTGAAAGAGATTCCCTCAAAACTGAACTGGACAAAGAAAAGGAGAAGAATTAAGGGATTCTTCACAATATGCTCTCCCTTCTCCAAGCAAAGAACCCAACATCCATTCCTTCCCAGCCTTAGATGTCCAGTGCCCTATCGTTACCCCTCTATGACCCAGATTCGGGATTTTTTTTGCTATCTTTTGCTCATGATTGTAACTGCTTTTATTTCTTTGTGTGTTTGGTGGCTGAACTATGCATCTATCAATGGATTTTGCTGTTTTTGCTCTTATTTTTTTTGTCTCACTTTCTTCGGTAGTTTGAATTCATAGTTCACTATTGATGATTAATACATGTTTGCACTTGCAGTTGCCCCAGTGGCCATGAGTAATTCTTATCAATCTTGTAATTCTAACAATTTGCAATTTTTTGATGATGCCAAAAGAGGGAAGATGTGCTATATTGAAAAAAATGTGATATTTATAACCTAATGAACCTGGTTCTTTATGATAAATTCTTAATGCTCTAAAAAGTGTCAATGTTAGATTAAAGTGATTACAAGCCTAAGCACAGAGTTTGTCATCATCAAAAAGGGGAAATTTATTGGATCAAGAAGCTGAATGATTTTGAAGATTGACAAATGAACTCAAACTTGAACCAGGTCCATCACTGGAGACATAGACACATGCAGAGTAAATGGCACATGAGGTGCACAAGCAGGAGATAAACTCAATCAGTGATCTAAAGAGATATCTCCTGATCGAAAATGTTGCAAATTGACCGGGAGATGGACTCCTTATTCAATAAGAACAGAATCAGGATAAACGAGGATTTAGGGAGTTGAGATCAACTAGAACTCTTCCACCAAGGAAGAGTAGCATCTGAATTCTAGTATATCTCTTTGTCTACTAAATCCTATATATTGTTCAGTGTTCTTATTGTACAGGGACGCACAAAAGCATAAGCAAAACAAGAATTGAGAGCAAAATCAGCAAGGCAATTTTGCAAGCAGCTCGTGTGAGATTTAAGTGTGCGACTCTGAAGCTACTTTGACCGGCTAGAAGAACTGTTCCATATGTTGTCTTTTAGTCTAGTTTATTTGTAGTAGGTGATTACAAATTATACCTTTCATCTTTATCTAGAAGCAATGGTAACAGGTACTGAGTGTTCAAGTTATAGTTAACTTGAAGTTTGTCGCAAATAGCTAGAGGCTAGTTTGCCACAAAGGGTTAGAGTTAATCCTTATGTTTACAAAAGAGTTTATTTTGTAAATGTTGTTTGGCTCATTGGTTTAGTGTAGATTTTGGGAAAATCCTATTGGAAAGTAGGTCGTGGTTTTTTCACCTTTTGAGCCAGGTATTTTCCACGTAAAATTGTTGTGTTCTTTAAATTCCGCATTTATTATTCCGCAAACATTAGGAGTTGGAACACATAGAAGAACCTGATCCTTCTATAACTACTACATGCGAAAATTGGTCACCACACAAATCACCCCTCTCCCCCTCTTGTGTGGTATTCACATAGATAAATAACAATATCTTTTACAATTATTCATGAAAAACTTTAAAACACCAACAAAAAAAATCATGATAAAACTATAAAGTCAGTAAATAATATATAGAAGCATTATTTATAAATTTAGATAAATTGAAGAATGTGCATAATAAAAGGCTTCCCTCTTTAGACTTTTAAACAAAATAATGAAAGGCTTCTCTCTTTATAATTTTAAGGGTTCAAAATTATAATTTATAATATATTTAAATTATAAGAAAATTACTAAATGGAAAAACTAATCAATATAGCAGTACAAAAAATATATGAAAAAAGGAAATAAATATAATGTTAGAATATTTATAATTTGAATTAATTGAAAAAATAATTTAAATAATATCACTCAAAAAAATTATTGATAAATTTCCTAAAAAACACCTAACCCCAATATCCATGTCTTAAAAAAAATAAAAAGTAAAGCTACTGACCTTAACTCCATCACTAACATTTTCTTAATTAAAAATTTATTATTCTCAAAATTTCTATTTGATCTAACTATGCCAGCAAATTTCAGCATTCTCAAACAATGACAATTGTTACGAACAATATATAGATGGAATTGTGTACCATAGCAGCGTTTCTTGGTCGGCCAAAATATTCTCCAAGGAATATAAATTTATCAAAATGTTACTCATGTACGTGTTTTTTGTAAAAAATATCAAACCTAAGTTATTATTATTTGGTCATAGGTCATTGGTTACAGAGTTATAATCTATATTACATGAAAAAGACAGTATTTAAACTCTATTAAAAGGAAAATCTATTTGTTGGATTCTATTTGCTTAAATTTTAAAAATTATTATTAAATCATATTTTTGTATCTAACATAGGTCAATAATACTCTTTTAAATAGTAAGATATAATATCACATAATTGAATTTTTAATGAAATCAATCAAAAATAAAAAAATATTGAACAATAAAAGAATTTCAAGTAACAAGTAAATAACCTTACTCACAAAAAAAAGAGAACTAAAAAATATTTATAAAAATAGATAGATAAGATTTATTTGAATTTTAGATGAAAAGTGTCATTTGAATTACGATGAAAAACTTTATACAATGGATTATATAACATAACTAAAATTATAATAGATAAAATAACAAAAAAATATAGAACAGTGAAGAAACGGCAAGCCGATGAGATACTAGCAAAGCTAAATGAGTTGGCTAATTTTTACTGGACGAAGAAATTCAACTTTTTAAGGTTAATGGTTCTTCTTCTCAAGTAATAATTTTACAGAGACAACTACTGAAATTCATTTATTTATTTTTTGGTTTAATTTTTTTGAATGCGGTCGTAAAATTTAATATGCAATTATACATATATCTTTATAAATTATATTATATTGAAACGATGCGAGTACGTATACTAATTTGGACTATAAGCAGTGGCTGATTCCAGAATCTAACATTTCCAGTTCATCTCCGGGCACATTATTTGTTGTCGAAACTGTGTTAAAACAAACTGTTAGAAGAAACAGAAAATCAGTAGATGATATGAAATATTCCGAGTCCACAATTTCCTTGTGCGTCCTTAAGGAATTTTAACCCCCTCACAAGTTTCCAAGGTAATGGATTAAATCCTCCCAGGATGAAACGGGATAAACATTCCTGCAATAGTGGCAATACTAATTGCAGGATACCAACGAACTCAAAGAACGGAGCAAAATCATACGATTTTGAGAGAGAGACTGCGAATAGAATGCCGTATTTTTCAGAAGGAAATTCTGGATTTTCAGTTAGTGAAAAGGAAGCCATGCCTCAGAATTTATAGGCAGTGTGATGTCTGTTCAGGAAGAGGTGTCTGTTCAGAAGGGAAAGGCAGCGTTTGGATTATACGTTTCAGTTAACTCCGTTAATGAACTGACTAGCACTTAATTAATTCTTAAATAATTAATTAAATAAATTTTGTCCAAAAATAATCTTATCGATCATTTCACAAATCCAAATTCAAATCCCAAGCCGAAGCCGAGCCGAGCGACGACGATGGCGCGAGGGTTCATTCTCTTCAACTCCTTTTAAGAGCTCTAAGAAGTGATTCTATATTTATACACACAAGTGTAGTTGTCTTTCACCAATGTGGTACAAAGTTCATGACAAAGCTCACTTGATTCAATTTTTCATTTCCTTCCATTTTATTTCCCACTATTTTCCAATTCACACTCCTTATCTTTAAATCCCAGTGATTTTAAAGTCCAACATTATTCATATCATAGAAAAGCCTGCATAGTTGTAAAGCTTCATCTTCCTTTCTATTCTCCAAACTCTCTCTCTTGAAAGGAATAGGCCCGTCAATTTGATTATATATAAAATTGAGGTTCCTAAATAAAGAAATTCAATTAAAAAACACATACGCACATGAAGAGATAATATGAGAGGAAATATCATGTTCTTGGATAAAACTATTTAGTTAAGAGTTTACTTAGACTATCGTTGTTACACGTTACTATATTGGTTGAAATTTGGACTAGGCGTAACGATGTCATTGGCCGAGGTCGAAGCTCGAAACGGCTAAACAGTTAGGGACGGAGGTTCTAACTTGGACGAGGTCGATGGTAGAAACCGAAGGTAACGGTAGGATAGCTCTAGATCAGAATGAGGGAATATTCTAATGGAATATTCCTTCCCTTTGTACTTTTTAGGGTTCCCCAACAAATGTTCCCTATATATAGAAAATAAAGGAAGAAAAAGGGGATCTGAAACTCTTTGAAAGAACACTTTGTAATATTGACTGTTGAAAGGAATATACACTTCTTGTCTTTTCTATTGGTTCCCTAGTTAAAAGATACATTTTCATATACAAGATCCAAGAACACAGTGTTTCATCCACGTTGCTTGTCATTTGCACTGCAGACAACGAGATATTTGAATCTCACGTTTGGTATTTTGGGCGAGGTGTCCTTTATTATTACATTTATTGTCATTGCATGCATTTACTCTACCTATTCACTCGCATATTCATGGTCAATCATCATCAGCATCTTTGTCCGGAATGTAATACTACGGTGCTTTATCTCATTCATTCATTATCACCTTCACGGATCTGACAGTCATTAAGCTTAACTAGGATTAACCTTCCATTTTACTTATCAAATCTCTCTTAGAATTATTTATCAGATTTTTGGTAAAACAATTTGGCGCCGTCTGCGGGGATTTTCTAGTTAAAATCTATAGTTTCTGTTAGATCTAAAAGGAAAACAACAGCACATACACGCACACAGCCATCCCTTTTCATCTGCACAAACTAACAATGGCGGGAAGAGGAGAAGAAAGATTAAAGGCCATAGCAGACGTTACTGCTAACCTCATGAACACCATCGACGAAGGTAACTATGGAGGATAGCTAAACGCCATAGCCAGAGTTACAACAAGACGGAGCGGTTCACCCCCTCCCCTTGGAAGTGTAACTGTTGTTCAAGAAAGAGACGCTTCCACATCCACAGCCGAGGAAGTGCCACCAGCGGTGAAAAAGTTACTAGAAGCATGGTTGACAAGTACACTGAATGACTTCCTCGATAGGCCTACTCAAGGAGCGGCTCAGAACGCCGCATCAGCAGAGGCAATTACCACCAACGAGAAAACCGCTCCCCGCCCAAAGGGTAACACTAACACTACAGTTGATGCATGTAACGATGCACTCGCAGCCATATTGAGAAAGATGGAGGAAATGGAAAATGAAAACAAGGCACTTCGAGATCAGATGAAGTAGCACCAGGAGAGGGTCAACAAGATACCCGGTGCCCCAAAACTCCTACCCAAACGAGACGTTGGAAGGTTCGTAGAACAACCATACAGTGAATAAGCGGCCCCACATCTCATCCCCAAAACCTTCAAAATGCCGTTGTACTTGAAGATATACGACGGCATGACAAATCCCGAAGATCACATAATTCACTACGTCATGGCGGTGAAGGGAAACGACCTCTCAAATGAGCAAGTGCCATCTGTATTATTAAAGAAATTAGGCGAAACCCTAACAGGGGGAGCCCTGACTTGGTACTCACAACTGCCAGCACGATCCATAACAACGTTCGAGGAAATGGCCGATAAGTTTGTAACCTCCCACGCCGGAGCCAAAAAGGCCGAAGCCAGGGTGAGCGACATATTCTCCGTTAGGCAGTCGCTTGGCGAGGGACTCAGGGAATTCCTCGCCGATTCAACAGAGTCAGGATGAGCTTGCCAAACGTATCTGAAGGCATGGTTGTGGCGGCCTTCCAAAACGGGTTGAACAGAACTGGGTCGAGGGTGACCAGAAATTTGTTGAGCAGGCTCATGAAGTACCCTCCTACTACCTGGGAAGAAATCCACAACGCTTATTGCGCTGAGGTCCGAGCAGACGGGGACGGCCTCAACGGACCAACCTAACGACTAATGTCAGTCCATACAGAGTCAAACGAGATCGCTATAATGACACCCGAAGGGATCACCCAGGCCCACGTCCCAATCGTGAGAGGCACCAGCCTTATGTCAGAGCGACAATTCCGCCATCTCCTCTCCATATGGAAGGGCTGTCCAGGCCAAATACAAGGACTCAACGGAACGACAACGGTATTCCCCCACTCTTATCCACTCACAATTTTTGTGTCTCCCCTTCAGAAATAGTGTACGCACTGGAAAAGCTCGGCCGAACGGTGAAATGGCCACGGAAGATGAAGTCTGACCCAAACATCAGAAGATCGAATGCCCTCTGCGAGTTCCACCAGGAACGAGGCCACAAGACGGAGGACTACATAGCTTTAAGGCAAGAAGTGGTGAACATGCTCAACCAGGACACTTGAATGAACAAATGAGCGACCGCGGAAGAGCCAACTTCGGTAGAGGACGAGAACAACACCAAGGGCCCCCAAAGCCACCCTCCCCTACCCGCACCATCCAAATGATCATCGGCGGAGGCGATGAGGCCACAATCAATCATGTGAAATTCACCACCATGCACAAGCTAAAGCGATCAATTGTGTACGAAAAGTATGACGATCTCGAAGACAATATCATCTTCCATAAATTAGATACCCACGGTTTGACTTTCCCTCACCTTGATTCTCTTGTCATTACCTTACGAATTTTGGACACTAGCGTAAGAAGAATAATGGTTGACGATGGAAGCGGCGCGTGTATTATCGATCCCCGAGTTCTCGCCCAAATGAGACTCAAGGATAAGATAGTACCACGCTGCATAACACTGACAGGGTTTAACAATGCAGTTGAACGAACTTCAGAAGAAATAATGCTACTCGTCCTGGCCGGAGGCATCACGTTGGAGACGACATTCCACATCATGAACCAAGATACAACTTACAACGACATCATAGGACGACCTTGGATACGCGACATAAGGGCCATTCTATCCATCCTTTATCAAGTTATCAAGTTCCCAACCCCCTGGGGGATATTCAGCATCAGAGGCGAACAATGTGCATCGCCCAAGATTGTATGTACACTCAATAGTTGAAAGGTACAAACTCGGAAGCATAGCAATTATCAAAGTCGGGAAAAAAACCCGACGATCAGAATGATGTCATCAAGGACCCCGACATCATGGAGGCCGCAGGGTCAATGGTAGAAGACCTCAACCCCGTCCAACTAGACAAAAATGACACCAGCAAAAAGGCTTACATCGGCCACAAACTCTCCGAACCAGGTAAATTTCATGAATTTTTAACCAACAATGCAGACCTATTCGCTTTCTCCCACGTAGATATGCCAGGTATCTCAAAGGACATCGCGATGCACAAATTAAACGTGGACCCACTCTACTCGCCAGTACGGCAAATGAGAAGGAAATTCAATGTCGCAATCAACGAAGCAGTCCGCGAAGAAGTAGAGAAACTACTAGCCAATGGCTCTATCAGAGAATCCAAGTACTCCTAGTGGGTCACCAACATAGTCATGGTGAAGAAGAAAAATGGGAAGTGGCGCATATGCGCTGACTTCACATATCAAAACAAAGCATGCCCAAAGGACTCTTTCCCGCTGCCGCACATCGACCAGCTCATCGATGCAACGGCAGGACACGAGTTTCTAAGATTCTTGGATGCATATTCAGGAAATAATCAAATCCTCGTTGAATAAGAGGACCAAGAAAAATTGACTTTCATAACTCACCGAGGGACTTATTGTTATCGAGTCATGTCATTCGGATTGAAGAATGCAGAAGCAACTTACCAAAGGCTGGTCATTAAGATGTTCAAAGAACAACTCGGAAAAATAATGGAAGTATACATAGACGATATGTTAGTCAAATATGAAAGTAAAGAAGATCATATCGACCACTTGAAAGAAGCCTTCGGTATCTTGAGACAGTACGACATGAAGTTGAATCCCGAGAAATGCGCCTTCGGTGTAACCTCAGGAAATTTTCTCGGCTTCTTGGTGTCACAAAGAGGCATCTAAGTCAACCCCGACCAGATAAAAGCTATCAAGGGAATACCCGAACTATTGACCAACAAAAAACAAGTGCAAAAGCTGATCGGTCGTATAGTCGCACTATCAAGATTCATTTCACGATCTTCCGACAGATGCCACAAGTTCTTCAACGTCCTCAAAAAGACAACGGACTCCAGTGGAATGCAGAATGCGGCGAAGCCTTAAGAGAACTGAAGGCATATCTTTCCTCGCCTCCACTGCTCGCTAAAGCCAAAATCGGCGAACGACTCCTAGTATATTTGGCAGTGTCAAAAGTATCGGTAAGTGCAATACTCGTCTGTGAAAACAAAGATATGCAATCACCAATTTATTATATCAGCAAAAACCTGGTCAATACTGAAACGAGGTACCCTCACCTCGAGAAGCTGGCCCTGGCACTAGTCACGGCTTCGCAAAAGCTCAGACCCTACTTTCAGTGCCACCTCATATCGGTCGTCGCGACTTTACCCCTTAGAAGTATCTTACATAAACCCTAACTATCGGGAAGGTTGGCCAAGTGGGCCAGCGAACTAAACGAGCACGATATCACATATCAGGCGTGAACGGCGATAGAGTCGCAAGTACTAGCTGACTTCGTTGCCGACTTCATTGCCAAGATAACGCCTGAAGTCGATCAGGAAGCCTCTCGTAACATTTCCCTTCGACCTTACTAATGGGTCTTACACACCGACGGCACTTCTAATCCATCAGGATCAGGACTGGGACTCGTCCTTGAAGTCCCAACGGGTAAGTTAATCCGCCAATCTATACAATGTCCATATATGACTAGCAATGAGGGCGAGTACGAAGCCGTTATTGCAGGACTAAAACTGGCCCTCAAATACGGAGCCTGACGGGTTATCCTTCGATCCGATTCACAACTTGTTGTTAAGCAAGTAACAGGGACTATCAGATCAAGGAGAAAAGGTTACGAAAGTACCAAATAGAAATCTACAAACTACTGCCAGAATTCAACGAATGTCGGCTCGACCAAATACTCGAGCCCAAAACATCAAGGTAGACGGCCTCGCCAAGTTAGCAGCAGCAACAAAAAGCATAAATGGAAAGGAGAACGTCGTCATATTACTCCACTCGTCATTAGATCAACTTGAGGTACACTCTGGAAACTTAACCTAGGACTGGCGCAACCGTATTATAACTTACTCGCAGGAGGGAACACTCCCAGCGGACAAAAAACAAGCAAGGAAGCTCCAAATGCAGGCAGCTAGGTACAATATCATCGACAACGACTTGTACAAAAGGTTGTTCGGCGGTCCTTTGGCAAAATGCCTAGGACCAAACCAAACCAAATGATTACTTGAAGAGGTACACGAAGGCCATTGCGGCGCCCATACCGGTAATCGAGTACTCGCCAGATGTCTCATACGGGCCGGCTATTATTGGCCCACCATGAAAAAAGAAGCCGCATACTTCATCAAAAAATGCGAACAATGTCAGAAGTACGCCCCCATCATACACCAAGCAGGAGAACATCTTCATTTAGTTATATCACCCTAGCCATTCATCAAATGGGGAATGGACATCGTAGGTCCGCTCCCTGTCGGGCGAGGTAATGTGCCTTTCCTTTTAGTTTTGACTGACTATTTCTCTAAATGGGTGAAAGCAAGTTCCTTCGCCCAAATACGCGAATAGGAAGTCATCACATTCATATGGAGAAATATAATATGTCGCTTCGGCATCCCAAAGGAAATCAACTGTGATAACGGACCACAGTTCACCGGGAAAAAGACCGCTGAATTCTTCGAGAAATGGCACATCAAACACATACTCTCCACGCCATATCATCCAGCCAGAAATGGTCAAGCCTAATCGTCCAACAAAACTATATTAAATATCATGAAAAAAAACTCGGGGACGCCAAGGGACTGTGGCCAGAACTGCTTCTAGAAGTGTTATGGGCATACCGCACTACACCAAAGACAAGCATAGGAGAAACTCCATACTCTTTGGTCTACGGCACAGGCGTCGTCATACTAGTTGAGGTCGGAGAGCCAAGCCTGAGATACTCCAATGAAAGCAGACCAAACAACGATGAGAGCAGAAAGCAAGATCTCAGCGAGATAGAGGAACATATAGATATGGCATACATAAGGTGGTCACCCAAAAACAAAGAGAAGAACGATACTACAACAAAAAGGCCAAAGTTCGACCACTCAAAGTCGGGGACTATGTACTCAAGGCTAAAACACTACAACAAAAATGGCGTTTACCGACTATTATTTAGCGGCAATAAACTTATTGCTGATATAGTATTCCTAAAATTGAGATATTAGTGGTAGATCAATATTTGCTAGGAAAAGGTGCTCTTTTACCGGTAATGAAATGGGAACGGTCGCCAAATTCAATAATTGACGCAATTTTCATTATTTCATCTTTCCCACTCATTTTTTCACAACTATCACCCATTCCCTCCAACTATTTTCCCTGTAAATTGAATAGATTCAATTAAATAAAAACTTTAGACGGAAGAAATAAGCAAAAGGGATTTTATCTCTCTCAGCCACCCCGATGCCAATCCCGTCTTTCTCCGACATCGCCGACCACCATCCCAAGGTAACCCAACTCATCTCTCGCTCACACCCTCAGTCACACACGCAAAATCTTAATGTCTCTCTCTCTCCCTCTCTCTCTATTTCTTTTATATTATAGGTGTAACGACCCGGTTCATCGTTACGTAGAACCTGCATTATAATTGTTGTTATTTTTTTTCATAGGTTGGTTATTCTGTTATTGATGTATTAGAGTCGATAGGCTTGAAATCGAATGGTTGTAGTGAGAGTTCAGTCATTTAGCCTTTAAAGATAGCCTTATAATGGGAAAAGTCAACTGAGAGTTGACTTATTGGGAAACAACCTCAGAATATGGATTTTATGGCTCGGATAGATTCGTTAGGTGATTTGGGACTTAGGAGTGTGTTCGGAATATTTTTGTGATGACCGGTCTAGAATTAGGCTTGAATTGGCGAAAGTTAGTTTTTGGCGATTTCCGGTTGGCAGTGGAAAATAGGCTATTGGGATCGGAATGGAATTTTAACAATTGGAACAGGTTCATAATGTCATTTTGGATATGTCTGCAAAATTTCAGGTCAATCGGAGTTGTTTTGGATAGTTTTGACATCGTTGGTGGATTTTAGAAATTTCAAAGTTCTTAGGCTTGAATCCGATGTAAATTTGGTGTTTTGATGTTAGTTTTGGTATTTTGAGAGTGAAACTAAGTTTGAATGATGTTATGGGATATGTTGGTAGGCTTGATTGGGGTCCCGAGGGGCTCGGGATTGATTTCGGTTGGTTAACGGGCATTTTTGGACTTAGAGAATTGCTGGTTTTCTGATTTTTGTGCAGCAGGGATCTGTGCATCGCGATCGCATGGCAAGGGCTGCGATCGCGTAGAACACTCTGAGGGCCAGGAAAAATTATGCATCGTAATCGCGTGAATTGGGGTGCGATCGCGTAGGTTTGGAAGAAGGTGAAGTGCGATCGTGTGGGCTAGGTCGCGATCGCGTAGGGTCATGACAGGCGCGTGGGGGTGAGGTCAATTGGTCTTCGCGATCGCGTGAGTCTAGTCGCGATCGCGTGGGGTTGAGCTACTGTGAAGCGCGGTCACGTGGCTTATGCGGCAATCGCAATGAGTAAAGTGGGGGCCAGGGAATTTTGTTCTTCGCGATCGCGTGAGGACTTCCGCGATCGCAGTGAAGAAATCACTGGTCAGTATATAATTAAACCCTCTGCGACTTAAACCTTTTTTACACCATTTTTGTACGGACAGAGAGCTTTGGGGGCGATTTTTGAATAGGGAAATCAGTGTTCTTCATAGAGGTAAGTATTTTATTAAAACTCGTTTATGGGTGATTATAGACCATAATCTCAGCACTTAATTCATGAAAATCAGTGAATAAGATGGGTTTAGGATTTGAGATTTTGAGACTTTTAGGGATTGATTTGAGGGGTCAAACGAACTCCGATTTTAGTGTTCTTTATATGTACGGACTCGTGAGATGATGAAGAACAATTTTGTATAAAAATTTCTGAGTTTCGGGATGAGGGCTTGGAGGCCGAGTTTGACCAATTTCGGGATTTTTGAGTATTTTTGAGTATTTTTGATACATTTCGATTGGGATTAGTTCCTTAGCATATTATAATGATA
>MDKJ01227587.1:0-21132 GCA_005239525.1 Nicotiana knightiana | reverse complement strand
TCATTACGAACCAAATAATGGTAATTGTCCTGTAATATACTTCACATAATCTTATCGCACCGATCCCTGATCTATAAATCTCGTCTCACCCAATATGAACTGCTCAGTCAACAAATCACCCCCAGACATGACCATCAGTCTCACACGATGCCACAATGCGCCAATAGGCCATAACTCGAACACGACACATAAGGAAATGACTCAGGAAGGGACTACTCGACTCACACAACTACATGGATTTCCTTAGAAAATAGAAAGCAAAACACAAGAAAAATAAATAAAGGAACCTCACTCAACATCACCCTGTTGCGGCGTGCAACCCAATCCAAATAACATACCCATGACGGCGTGCCACCCGATCCCATCATAAAATTCACATAAGGAGATATACACGGAGCTGAATTCCTCACCATTACAAATTACTGAATACTGGTCATAAGCACGCTAAGTGCATAATACCATCCTGGGGAGACTGATAGAGCCATATGCTACAAAATTAAGCACAACTGAGGTGCGATATATATATATACTCTGAAATCTCAAGAGCCCTCCTGCTCACATAACATCATCACTACGCTGAATCTTAACACATAGGAATTTCTCAAGCCATTTCACAACTCACACGGCACAATAATAACCTTACATGAAATGAACGAAGACAGAACAAAATCTGATATTCCAGTACCCCTCCTTGAGGAGCGCTATACTGAAAGGAACACATCTGCCTCACATGAAGCCCATAATCCTGTTTAAACCCATTCACACACTTCAAGTTGATTCTGCTCGCACTGAACTAGCCTGATAGCCTTACCTGGGTCTATAATAACCCACTTCTTCTCATAACACACAAGAACAACCATCATAGCCGGGACAAACACCCCACAATCCACAACACAATAAACTGAACGCCTCCCAAGCATAAATTCTCACATAAGCAATATTACACTTCCTTATACTCAGTCTAAATCTTCAATCCATTACGTGACTACATGTCACACTTATACAATCTTCCCGTGGTCACGCTCCCACGACCCTCCAAGAGGTAACAAGTCTTCATATCCATACCACCGACCACACTAATACTGCAAAACACATCAAGAACCCATGACCAGGATACAAAGCCTCTTTCACCAAACACCGATCTCAGGTGACACTGGAGACAACACCAGCTTACTCTAGACATTCAAATCCCTTCTTCTTGCTCACCCGAGCTCATGACATACTTGTCAACACCGAACCGTAATCTTGATCCTTACTTCCAATTACATACTGCTTACTGCACCTGCATGCCAATATGAGATAGCGCAGGAATTCCATCATAACTCTTGAACCACTAATAGGGTGAACACCCCGTCATATAGAAACCTCAACAACACACGAGTGAATTCTCATAATCACAAAACAGGCAAATCCTCAAGGAATAGTCTATACCCCCATGATCCTTCCGGGATCCGCCTACACCTGACAAGCCATAATAGTTGAATGCTTTCAAATAAATCCATTACGGCGGCCGACAAGCCTCGCACACACCGGCACAAACCACATGCATAACTTAATCACATTGAAGGAACTGATCACTGTCGCACATGTGCCATTCCAACCATGGATAACCAATCTATCTTCTTTTAACCATCATTAATCTCCTTTGAAACAATAGTAACCCCATGAGAAGATAATCCTGCAACCCAATTGCAGGCGATGGGACTCTCCCACTTAGCCCGAAGCTACTCCTTGCACCACTCTGGACCCCACCGAAATCCTTCTGTTGGCATTACCTAAATACTCAAGTTCCCTAGCATCATTCACATATTCGGCCTCTCACCGAATAACCACTAGAATTCCTTGCAAAAACTTGCCAACTACACGACCACTAACCTGCCCACAAGAGATAACCCACACATGGAAATTGACAACTGACACCTTCCAACGACATTGTACTTCACACTCTCTACAACATCAATACCCCATCCTAAGCCTGTTCTCATTCACCAACTTTACCAGTCCGCCCGCCCTTGATGGACATCTACTAAATGCGCTACAATATCTTCTAATTTACCACTATGTTGCCGCTCTCCCACTTTGGTTAACCTCATTCCTTTAAGCACTACCTGAATTCCTTTTCTTACGCCTGGCCTTTTCGAAATTTAGATGCCGCCTAACACTTCTCACATGTCTTCCTTCATCGTATGCTGCCCAATTCAATATCATTCTCTGTAGCTCTTAAACCAGCAGATCACCACGACTTCAAACTCTCCGAAGATCATCTTTCTCGAGCTGCCTTCATTAGAAATAACTATTCACTTCTGAACCACCCCACATCACGATCCCTGACAACTGCTTCTTCAATACTAATTCACAACACTCTGACCCAATGCAACCGAAGAACTATAACACCGGCGAACTTAACACAATCTATTCGATCAAAACAACGATACCACATCACAGATGAAAACTCCACCTCGCTTGATAACACCAATTCTTATTAATTTATCCCCAAGACTTGAACATTCATAGACCAATTGCCCTTCCTCCGCCGGAACTAAAATACTGAAATCTCGAAATTACGCTCTGAAGACCTCCCTTCAAGTCATTCATTACCCCGACATATGGGAAAGCATTCTACCATCATATCAACACCGCGCGATAACCAATCGTAAGCATCATAACAATCTGAGCATAGCCTCAAAGTTCTCAAAAACACAGTAATCAAACTGGAACAACATAATATTTTTCTGCAGGGCAACAACAACAGCCCCAACCAACTACAGATGGAAAACATCTCGCACCATATCCGTAGCACCATTTCAATTCCTCACATCCACATTTCATAGCAAGCGCTTCGCGACGTATAAGATTGAGTAGGAAGAAAATAGGCATAAGCCTCAAAAGAATCGAATCGCACAATGAGGAATCAAGAAGGGAAGTACTCTAAAAAACCTTGTAGCCTCTCGAAGATAAGTACAGACGTCTCCGTACCGATCCGCAAGACTCTACTAGACTTGCTCATGACTCGTGAAACCTAAGGGAACCTAGTGATTTGATACCAAGTTGTCACGACCCAAAAATCTATTAAGGTCGTGATGGCGCCGGACACCATCGTCAGGCAAGACAATCATTAACTAGTTGAAATAAATTCCTGTTTCAACATTTTTGAAATCATTACCATTAACTTATTACGTAATAACTAAACAAAAATCCGTTAAGCAAATACGATGATTTAAATATTCCATTTTAGCAAATATATATCTAAGAATTTATACAATCATTACAAAGCTTGTCCGAGATACAAATTGGATAATGAAATTTAAAACAAAAAGAATACAATACGAGGAAAACTCTGTCAGCTGCAGATCGCCTCCAGATGATGCAGCTCGCCTAAGTCTCCAAACCAGCCACATCGCTGTGAAAGTACCTGTGCAATAAAAATGCACAGCAAGTGTAGCATGAGTACAAAAACAACGTGTACTCAGTAAGTCGCCCGCCTAACCTCAGAGAGGTAGTGACGAGATGTCATATTAGACACTCACTAAGGTTCAACAAATTAATTTAAAACAATATGATATCAGTATAGACATATGAGGATGATAAAAAAGTAAGCATTACGGATAACTGTAATTCAAATAAATACTGAAAGTAAACAAACAGGTACTACTTCCTCATTTCCCCCCAAATACCTTAAATAAACAATTACTTCTTTATTTTCGCCCAAATATCTTGTCACTTCAAAATTCATGAAAACCGTTTAACAATTTAGCATGCGCATATGGGATAAGGACAACCGGCCTGAGCCATCATAATAATCATCTATGTGCACTGCCGAGGGTTGAACGACCCGAACCATAAGTGCAACCTTGCCATAAAATAATCATATCTATGCACTGCCGAGGGTCGAACGGTCCGAACCATAAGTGCATCTTTCAATCCGCCGTGGCGTACGGCCCGCTCCCATGAGAGTGGGGGAAATAACACTCCGCTCGCGGAATGTAAATTTTGAAGCGGTCACATGCAGTCATGCACAATCAACAGTCCACCCCGACTACGTCGGGAAAACAAATATTCAAGTAAATGACAAATTTCTCTTTTAAAAATCACAAAATAGTATTTAAATCCTTTTTCGAAATTCATTTGCCAAGTTTTATAATATTCAATAATATAACCTTATTCGGAATACAATTGTCTACGGAGGAGTCAATTCTTTTTTAAATGATTAAGAAGATACACTCTAGCCTTCGTACGAAATAAGTTACAAATTCAATAGTATTATCAGTCTAATATCATTGGCAGGATCACATGTACAACACGTAATGCATGCTAATGGGTCCTAGACTACACAGACATGGCATAATAGTAGCTACGCACGGACTCTCGTCACCGCGTGCGCACATAGCCCCCGCAGATAGTAGCACATACTTAATTAGTTCACCTAGGGGGACAATTCCCCCTCACAAAGTTAGAAAGGAGACTTACCTCGCTCCGAAATTTCGTAACCGGCTTCCAAGCCCTTCCGGCGATTCCAATTGATGCACAACGCCCCCAAAACTATTCAAATAACGGGCAAACTAATAAAAATTCACTCTAATACTTGTAACAATTCAAATTATATAAGTTCCCAACTCCGCTCGAAAAGTTGACCAAAATACTCTCGGGCCCACGTGCCCGGATTCTGAAATTTCTCGAAGATAAGTTCTACCCATAGCTTTACTAACTCAATTATACAATTTACTCTAATTTTCATGCTCAAATTCATGGTAAAAGTCCAAAATTACAAATTCTAGGTCTTTCCCATAAATCTCAAATTTATACTAATTTTCCATGTCTAAATCCATGTAAGATCACATATTTTAACTCAAAAATAGGAAGAAATCACTTACCTAGTGTTGCTTGGTGAAAATCCCTCATTGAGCTCTCCAAAATCGTCCAAACCAAATGAAAGAAATGGGCCCAAACTCGTGTTTAAAACAATCTGCCCAGGATTCATCGAGTTGTACCTTGCGCTGTGCAGGTTGTACATCCTATTATAATTTTTCCTTGTTGTACACCTTCTGTTAAAACGCCCATAACTCCTTGTAAAAATATCCAAATTTCAAACGGTTTGAAGATTTAGAAACTAGACTCGAAGATATTTAATTTGATAGGTTGTACACCATATAAAGCTTTATATATTACGAGATATGAGCTTCTAAAGTCGGCTCCATGCATCAGAAAATTCTGTCGAAACTGCTCCACCAGCCATCTTCAATCGATCATAACTTTCTGATAAAATGTCCAAATCATGAATGGTTTAACTTTATGGAAACTAGATTGCAAGGGCTACAACTTTTATGTTTTGCAAATTTTCATATTTCTTATAGAATTTTATATATACGCATCCAAATTTAGCTCTTTGATGCATGAGTTGCTGTCCAAAACAGATTTGCACCAGAAATTTCAGCAGCTCTTTTGGCCCGAAATCCATTCCGTTAACCTTCCGAAATCCACCCGAGGCCCTTGGAATCTTAACCAAATATATCAACATGTCCCAAAACATGATATGAACTCGCTCGAGGCCTCAAATCACATCAAACAACGTCTAAATCATGAATCACACTCCAATTCAAGCTTTATGAACTTTGAAATTTCAAACTTCTACCTCTGATGCCGAAACCTATCAAATCACGTCCGATTGATCCCAAATTTTGCACACAAGTCATATTCGACCTTACGGACTTGCTTCAACTTTCGGAATTGGAATCCGACCCCGATATCAAAAAGTCAAACTCTCGGTCAAACTTCTTAAAAACCTTCAAATTTCTACCTTTAGCCAAATGACTTCAAAATGACCTACGGACCTCCGAATTCACTTCTGATCGCGCTCCCAACTCCAGAATCACCATACTGAGCTATTCCCAGTTTCGAAATCCCAAACGGACATCAATAACACCGAAATGCACTTCTTCCCAGACTTATGAAATTCCTTCTAAAATGCTAACTTCAACAATATACGCCGAAACGCTTCCGAGTTATCCAAAACTCGATCCGGACATACGCCCGAAATCATCATACGAACCTGTTGGAACCTTCAGATCCTGATTCCGAGGTCGTTTACTCCAAATTTCAGTCTTAGTCGATTCTTCCAACTTAAGGCTTATGAAATGAGAATTTTCTTTCCAATTTGACTACGAACTTCCAGATATTCAACTCCGCCACACCTACAAGTCATAATAGCTGAAACAAAGTTGCTCATGACTACAAATCACTTAACGACGCGCTAGAGCTCAAGACGATCGGTCGGGTCGTTAATACAAAATATATTATATATTAATACTTATACTAATAATACATAAATTAATAAAATATATCAAATAAGGAATTAATAATACAAAAAACAAATGCCTACGATTATCTTCTCCGGTGCATACGAGAGCTGAAATATAAAAAGTTAAGGTTTTATGGTTTGACCGTGCCCTCATTTGATGGACCCACACGTTTACAGACAAAACTCACCAGCGAATGTTCCACTCCCTAACATCTCATTGGTCCCACACGTTTATACATCCACCAACCCTCCCCATATGATCATCAAACACCATCTTTAACCTTCTCTTCATAGCTTCCCTTTGATCTTTGTTCAATTATAATGGCGACTCTCTTTTCCACCTTAGCCCTGTACTTCTCCTTCACACTCCTCTGCTTCCACCTTATCGCAGCCTCTTTTTCCCCCATCGATCACTACCTCATAAATTGCGGGTCCCATGAACCTAAAATCGTTGACTCCGACCACCGTCACTTCACCGGCGACTCAACGATGTCGTTTCTTGCCTCCACTGGAACGATTTCACTCACTGACGCAAACCCAAGTCCTAAGTCTTCCCCAATTTACCACACCGCTCGTGTTTTCACGCGCCCATCTAAGTACAAGTTCCTCATCAAGAACCCTGGTACTCACTTGGTACGTCTCCATTTCCGGCGATTAATTAGCAGTAGTCTTGATTTTAGTAATGCTAAATTTCATGTCTTGGCAAATGGGTTTGTGTTATTCAATAGCTTAAGTATAGAAATGGGTCAGGATTTTGAGATAGTAAAGGATTATGTGATTAGGGTAGATTCAGATGTGCTTGTTATCAGCTTTGTGCCCATTGATAAGTCAAAATTTGCATTTGTAAATGGGATTGAGGTTATTTCTGCTCCTGATGATTTGATTGCTGACGTGGCTCAGTATGTAAGTTTTGATAAAAATGAGCAAATTCATGGACTATTGAAGAATGGGTTTGAAACTGTGTATAGGGTTAATGTTGGTGGTTGGAAAGTTACCCCTTTTAATGATTCATTATGGAGAACTTGGGTTACTGATGAGGAGTATCTGAAGTCTAATGATGGGTCTTCAAAGGTTCACTTTGGTGGCCGTATAAACTATCAAGATGGTGGGGCAAGTAGAGAGGTTGGTCCTGATAATGTTTATAATTCTGCTCGAGTTATTAGGAGTTCGGGTGATTCAGTCTCCAAGTTGAATATGACATGGACATTTCCGGTGATTGGAGGGTACAAGTACTTGGTTAGGTTGCACTTCTGTGATATAGCTAGTGTTGCACGTGGAATGCTATTTTTTAATGTGTATGTGAACGACAATTTGGCCTATGAAAACTTGGATCTTACGTCAGTTACGAATGGGATGCTGGCTTCCCCTTTCTATGCTGATGTTGTAGTTGATGGAGATAGTTCTAGTGTGTTGACATTGAGCGTTGGGCCATCGAATATGAGTCTGCCACGTGCTGTAGATGCCATTTTGAATGGGGTTGAGATCATGAAGATTAATAATTCTGTGGGTAGTCTTGATGGTGAGATTTGTGCTCATTCTGTCTTGAAGAGTTGGAAGAAGGGAAGTGGTAGCTTATATCCTATGCTAGCTGCTGTCTTCTTGCTGCTGATAGCATTTGTGATTATGCATCGGAGAAGAGCTGGGACTACTGACTCTGGGACCTGGTGGAGGTTACCCACCGAGATTCCTGAAGTTAATATGAAATACAGCAACCAACTGTCATCTAATAAGCTGTGATGATTCTGAAATAAGATTAAGAAGATATCATAATTTTCACTACTTTGAAACCTTTAGGGTTGCCTTTAGCACGGAGTTCAGTTGTCTTGTACTGTAAGTAAGTATTTATATTTATGTAATTAAAAGCAAAATTATTGTTCTAACAGGATTTGTTTTTGATTTTCCACTATTTGATATTTTCTTTGTGCTTCTATATCTTATGTTTTAAGACTTAACATTCAGAAAGTGAAGATTCTGAGGCTATTATCTTTGTAAACTTGTTGGGAAACTCATATTCGATTTATTGGTATTGTATGCTTCCAAAGCTTGAGTTGTCGAAAATTGGGCATTCTCACTTTAATTATGACTCCTGTTTCATTATTGCATGCTGATGTCATACAGTTTTTACTATAAACATAGAACTGGTAGACTTTAGTGATTGAAAACTAAGATTATCAGATTGCGACTTCAGGACAAGCACTCATTGTTGAAGTTTTATGATGAATGCAACTCCAATTACTATCTAATCATAACTGGCAAGGTTGGTTATAGTAAGTCTCAGAAGTACCTTAAGATGTTAGCTTGAGCCTGAGAGGACGATAAATGATATTTTTGATAGATCAGTAATTTCATCATTCTAATATAAAGATGGTGAAGGGTACTAGATGATACCTTGAAGCATCTAAAGTGTCGCTCCTAATCCTGCAAGGATGTGGTTGGTCTACCAGTGAAAATGCCAAGTGTTTGCTATTGAGCACCAACCAAAGTACTAATAAGCATGGTTCAATATTTCAGATCCTTGCAGCCCTTAAAATTGTTGCTCATTTATTTGGTGTCGGAGGCAGCCTTTCTGATACACAAATTAGTCTATAGAAGACCATTTACATTCGTCTTATTTCTATTTGCCTCTGCAGTTTGTGTTCCTTCCACCTCTTATCATGAAATTGTCTCCTTTTCTCCCTTTATTTTTTCCTCCGCATATACCTGGCTTTGACTTGCTTTCATCTATGCTGTTTATGCATTGCAATTTCAGCATTTAACTAATACAGGAGCTCCTTTCACCAAATAAAAAGAGCTATTAGCATGTAAGATTCAGGATTCTAATTTTCATGGCAAAGCTATCGTCATCTATTTGGAATGTGTTCTCTTATGTTCTTTTTCTTTCTCTCCGCTCCGTTCGTCTCATATATATATATATATATATATATATATATATATATATATAAAATAAATGTTGACGAACAACTTTCGACCTACAATATGCTGGTATGCTTCTCATTAAGTGCCATTAGTGCGTAGCTGAAGGTTTTGATGGTATCTTGATATTCACAATACAATTATATGCTAAATGAACCCTCCAATGTTGTTCAGGAAAAAAAAGAAGAAACAGAGAAAATAGAAAACCTCAAATGTTTAACTTTGAGCCCATCAATGAGTTCGGCCCCTGGTCACATAGTTTTTGTCGTTTATAAGTTCATTCATATTCAGTTCTTGCTGCTCTTACCAGTTTGATTTTTTGTTAACCCTGGAAGTGAGCTAAAGGAGCTAAGCATATAGGCCTTTTGGCTTTAGCATCATGTCTACTGTCTGAATTTGTTCCAGATTATTTAAATATCATCACTGTCGCTTGCATCACACCATCTAGGTATTATCAGATACATCTCTGCTAATCATGTCCTTCATCTTTACTTTAAGTGTGAGCTTATGTTCGCTTTGCTATTTTAACTAAGACTGCACTTCCCAAGAAGGGGAATGGAAAATCTGGTATTGCAATTCTAAGATTGTCAAGTGTGACCTATAAATTACATGAATAATCATTAACTAAATATACAATCAATACAATTAACTAAGTCTTAATCCTAACTAGTTGGCTCATGATATGACTCCTCTATTTTTCTGCTCTTTAGAGATTGGTAAACATCAGCAAAAAGATTGCTGACATATGGATCCTTTGCTTCCATAGCCAACTATATGCAGTGTTGTCAAAGGCGAAAGAGTTAAAAAGAGCTCCAAGTCTATTGGGGCTTTAAGCGCAAAACGCAATTAAAGTGTGGACATAAAAAGGCGCAACGAAGAAAAAAATAAAAACATATTTGTAATACAAGGAAAAAATAACAACTTCATTCATAATGATTTCCTTTATAATTAATATATCTTTTGTCAATCATATTTATTGCTTAGTATCGCTCTATTCAAGATAGAACTTATGGGCAATGAGGTGCACGCCTTAGTGCCTTGTCTACACTAAAGCACGCCTACGTGACGCGAAGCGCTTGCCCCAAATTCTCTGAGCTTCAGGGCTTAAGTGCGCCTCAAATGGGCTTTTGACAACACGGACTATATGTGCAAATATAAAAAAGTTATAACAGAATATTGAAGAATGGCGAAAAAATTTGGGGTCCTTTTTTTAGGATTCCCCCAAAAGTGAAAGAGTTGACTGATGACAGAACTTAAAGGGAAGCCATATTCAACTGCAGGTAGTGACTACTGACCACATATATATCTTCACTGCCTCCTTATTTTGTAAAATATTTGTATAGTTACTTGGGTAGGCTTTCAGAAGTTACTTTGGTGTAGATATAGACATTTAGGGTGCTTTAAATGAATTTTGTAAAGGCCGTCATCTGCTAAGCACTGGTCGTTTAGATGTTCATGCTCACACTAGGCTGGTTCAATAGGAAAAGACATTTCTGAATGTCTCTTGGTTGGTTTAAGTAACCTATCCTACTCATTAAACTCGATATCTATCTTAAAAACGGAACATTAGAGCATATTCAGTACTACTATCTTGAGCTGCAGATTCTGTTCCTAGAACTTGCTTTGTTCAAGACCAACAAGTTCTTCCTCCTTTCAGGGTCAAGGATTGGAAAAGCCCCTACACTGTACTCTTTTCTCCAGTTCTCCCTTCTCTGTACATATATTCGAAGTACTTTGCACTATGCAAGGCTGATTTTTCCTGAAACCTATCATGTTTGTCTGTTGCTTACAAAAGTTTTGTAGCATGAGCAAATTCAAGATGGTCGAAAAGCACTCAGGTCTGCTTGCTGTAAATCCATCTTTCTTACCCAGTTTGGAAGCTGTATTGAAGCCTCCCCCATACCCAAACCCCCCACAATCAAAAAAAAGAAACATAAATGTTTGTTTCATTGAAGGTAGCTTCACATTTTGTAAATTGGAGTTTCATGTTACTCATGCTGGTAGCTGGGAACTTGCATGGCAGTGAGGAACTTCTTTTAGGTGGTTAATACGTTTTATATCTGATGGAGCTTTAGATTGGATTCTGTTTGCTTAGAGAATGCTGATTTGGTGGTGCTTTCATATAAAACCATTTGTTAGTAGAAGTATAAATATGATGTAGCTACCACCAGAATGCTTAAACCTTCGAAGGTATTAGGAATAATTAATTGGTTATCGAGGTTACTTGAATACAGAACATCACAGAAACCTTCAGCTGAACACATGGGGAGAAATGAATGGCAGATTTTGCGTTGGTCTATTTATTATTTTGCAACATAGTAATAGAAAAGGAAAAATTTCTACAAGAGTACTCTAAAAGTTGCTGTAAGCCATCTGGAGCCTAAAGCATCATGGAAACTAGAGTTTCTTGTTTGTTAGTTCTGTTAGTCTTTATGAAATTTGGTGACTTTTTTTGCAAATGTTTTATTAAGTTCGCAAGCAGTTTTCTGTTTGCCTTTTCGATACTGCTTTCCTCGATTTAATCAATGTTATGAAACACCATTTTGTTTCTTATAGCTTGCTTCCTAGTTTGCTTATGTTTGCCCAAATGATCCCTTCCACTAGTGCAGGTTGGGGTGGAGTTGGGTGGTGTAGTGGTCGATGAGGACATCAAGACTATTGCTGATCTTGATCTATGATGATTGCAGATATTGCAAACTTCTATTAGATTGACACGATTCAGTGAACGTCTTGTCAACAGAAGCATACGCCAATGAAGGCGTACGTTCTGTGGTCCTCAATTGATGGCTGAATTCCGTGTTATTCTTTTCAGCTGTTGCAAAAGGAGGTTGGTGCATAGGTATGAACCCTTAGTATAATCAGCCTTTTGCCATTTGTTTGGTGCAGGGCTTAGTTCCATAGTGCTGTTTATCTAATTCCCAGCAGCCCCATTTTTCTCCTCTAGATTCATCACCCTACAAAGTGCTCAATAAGGTGGGCTATTTGTGAGCCAAAAACAGTGACATCAGGAATCTTCTTTAGTCAAAACTTCATGAACCGAGACAAATCATGGTTTGGCTTCCTATTTTATTCTCAAGAACTCTACTTTTGCCTTCTTTAACTTGGAAATCTTGGAGTCTGCTTGTCTAGTTTGAATTGGGACAAGTGCACAGATAGTTATTCTTAGGGATGTTATCTAGAGATTAGCCAATACTTATTTTGTCCTGAACTTTTAAACTAAAAATCTTAAGTCCTGAAAAGTTGAGCTGAAAAGCTGAAATTCTGGACGCACTGGCTAATTCTTAAATAACAACCCGTTAGAGTGGTGTCATTTCCACGCTTGAATCTAGTATCTTTACTTTTTTTTGATAACTGTAGTATCGGACCAGCTTGCACGATTATTCTATTATATATGCTACCTCCCACCATTAGGTCAGAGGCACATTTAGGATTTCTAGTGGATGGGTGCACTATTAAAAAAAGGAGGAAAGAATGTATAAGTGGGAATTCATCCTTATTTCTCTTGGTAAATAACTCAACCTTTAACTAAGTACACCATTTGGCCTTCTTGGAGTATGGGTGTCAACAGTTAATATTATATCATTTTTTTAAAAAAAATACTATAAAATATCTAATTTTACAGAGAGTCCATGGATTCATGTGCTCCATAATCTCCCTGTAAATTCGCCCCAGCGTTAGGTACCATATAACTTCATCATCCGAGCAAGAGAGGAACAACAAATCAAAAGAAAAAAACATTATATTATTTCTAAGTTATGCAAAAAGATTTTGTTTTTAATATCTCCCATGGAAATTACGGCCTTAATGGATCTCAGGTACCAACGGATCTAAGGTTCTTATTTTAATATAAATCCATGGATATTATTATTCCACTATGTAGTAAGGTGATACTCAAAAAGAGTATTGATATATTGTAAAGACATAGCATGACAAATTGAAAGTAAATAAAGAGATTAATTATACTTAAGTAGAATCCAGTCACTAGATTAATGGGCACGTGTTAACACACACACACCACGCTAACTACACCTGTGAGTCTAAAGGAAACACAAGATGGCCACACTTTAATTTGCTTTTGCAAGTCAAAATCCTATTTATTTGTTTTGTCAACCCTTTCTGTTTATGTCATTAATTAAGCAGCTTAGAAATTGTAAAGAAACATAAAAAGATTTGCACTTTTTTGTCTTTTCCTTTTGTATTCTTATGCTTTTAAAAACTGAAAAAAACCATCTTAACCCCCAGCCTTTACCTTTTCTTCTGTTATCCTAGTAATTTACAAGCAAAGTCTTTTTTTTTGAACGCATTCGACATGTTTACAACGTTTAAAAGTTTTATAAAATATAATAAAATACATTTTTTAAATTAATTCCAAGTGTTTCCCACGTAAAATCTCATTAACCACAGAATTAGTGAAGAAGTGATCAGTACGAAATCTTTCGTCCTTTCACTTTCAAAACCCAACTGCTCATGGTTTGGCTATATACCAGAATCTGTTGTAAAGGCCACAACAAACTGCTTTAAAATTCGGTATATATCTGCACTTTTTTAAGGTTTTCATAACCAATTTAAAAAAAGCGAACAAAATATGAGCACTTTATGATGAAAGACTGCAAGAGAATCAAGTCTATAGCTCATCAAAAAATTCTGCTGGGAGTATCAAGTATATTAACATTTTGAGACATGCTATATGATATAGTAATACTAATTCGTATTGATTCCTTTTAATTTTAGAGTGTGTACATATCTCGAATTTCTTACTTTTTCAAGCTAATATAAGGTGCAATTTAAGTTATATAGTATAGAGCTAATAAGCATTCTGCAACTCTTTAATAAGAAGAAAGAAAAGGAAAAAGAGCACACACATTATTCTCCTTGGGATTAAATTATACAATTGAGTAAAAGATTTATATTATCAGTGTAGTTTAATTGTGAGACAATGTTAGTTAGATAGAGGTTCGTTATTTTTAACATAGTACTCCCTCCGTCGATTCTCTTGTATACGTCCTTTAAGAAAAATTAATTAGGATGAAAGTTTGACTGCTTTACCCTTATTTATGTTTTAATAGTTAATCTTTTTTTCTAAAGTGATAAATAATTTGAGACATCTATTTTTAGTAATCATGACGACTGCTAATATGAGACGGAAGGAGTATTATTAATTATTGGGATTAAGCTAATATAAGGTGTTTCTCTTATTATAGAATGCTTACTTGCTATGTTCGCTGTTTAAGCTTCTAGCTAGTGACATGAAGCTAAAGTGCATGAACCATGCAATGGTGTTAAATGTGAGTTATCCACGTGACATTCTCCCTCAATTCCCATCTGGTTGACCTCTATACTATAGGACCTTATTTATCTTCAACATGTATTATTACACGTCAACGTATATATACATGTACTATATATATGTATATAAATGAACAAATTAAAGGAATTTCCCAGCCGTAAACGTATTACAAAGATGTTGGGACATGAATCATGCTACTTCAAGAATATATTGGGATGAGCTCACATTTCTACACTTGGCCAAAAAAAATAGTATATCAATTTCCTCCTTATACTATATAAGACTTCATTCCTTTTAACATTCTCCATCCAAAAGTTTTTTAACTCATTATCATCAAGAGAGAGAGAGAGAGAGAGAGACAAAGAAAATGGATTCAAGAACTGTTGCCCAAAAATCGTCCTCTCCTTTATCAAGCAACAGCAATGGCTTCCAAGCAATTATAATGGCTCTAATACTAACTGTTACAATTGGGTATTTTTTCCTTTTGATCGTAACACCAACCAATATGTATAGACAGATATGGACACCCATGATCAAAGCTCAGACTGCCACCTCCACTTACTTTGGAGCTCAAGGTATACATCTTTTTTTTTCCCTTTTAATATACTAACAGTGAAAAAAAAATTCGATGTCAGTGCACGTAACTTATAATTAGAAGTTACGACATATTATTCAGTTTGATTTTCAGATTACCATATCAGAGTTGTTATGGATATATAGTTGCTGCTTGTTTTTGTTATTGTTGATTATTTAATTTGATGATTCTAAATAACTACACCAACAAATTAAGCTCTTTTAATTTACTATATTTAGCTCAAAGAGCTTGCTTCTTTAATTCTTTTGGATGAAGATAGAAATGAAACTTTCTCAAAAAAAAAAAAAAAAAAAAAAAAAAAAAAAAAAAAAAAAAAAAAGGAATTGATTTATTTATTTGAAGAACTTATCAGTTCAAGTGCAATTTTTTTTACAGGGAGGACACTGTTGTTGAACACATTTCCTTTCATATTCATTGCTGCCTTGGGATGTGTATACCTCCATTTATGGAAGAAATCCAATGATAAAAACATCAACAGGTATTAACACCTTCCCCCACCCCCACCCCCACCCCCCCCACCCCCAAAAAAAAAGAAAAAAAAAAAGAAAAACGAAGAGTTCAATTAAATATGCAAATCTATTTATGTAATTTTTTTTTTCCTGATTATAAACAGAGTCGAGGGAAAACAAAAGTTGACAATATGGAGGAGGCCAATAATAATGAAGGGGCTAGGGATTGTTTCAAGGATCGAGCTTTGCTTTTTCGTCATGTTCATCGCACTCTTAGTCTGGACTTTTGCGTCTTACTTGCATATTATCTTTCCCACTATTACACCAAAGTCTGTAGCCAAAAAGGGAGAGAAAGTGTAAGTGATCCTCTAATATTCGACATCGATAAAACTTGTTCAATATTTACTTTGATTTTTCATAAACAAAAATCCATTTGTACCGACATATAACCATAAGTTTCGAGATCGAATTCTAACCTTATATATAAGTGCGAAGAACAAGTACGCACTATGGTTCAGTTTGTGCTATTGGATTCAAAGTACGAGTCACACTCCTTAGTTTTAGGTTTGCAGTATTTTCAAGTTTCCTTTAATAATATATAGGTGTTGCAACTGCATAAAAATAATACTCCTGCTATATATAAGTCACAATAATCAACAGTTCAAAAAAGATTAAATCATTATGGTCAAAGGAAAATCTCTCTGACACTTAAAATAGTAAATACATAAAGTGGAACAGAAGGAATAAAAATTATAGAACTAGATATATATATTTGAGAACTTTTTTTTTAACACACATATGAATTTGTTACCATTTAAATGACACTTTTTCTTATTATTTTGAATTGGTAATGCTAGATGGGAAGGCAAGTTGGAAGACTCAGCCCTGAGGTTAGGACTTGTTGGAAATATAGCCCTTACGTTTCTGTTTGTTCCAGTCACAAGAGGTTCATCAGTGCTGCAAGTCTTTGGCCTGACCTCTGAGGCAAGCGTTAAATACCATATATGGCTCGGCCATATTGTAATGACCCTTTTCTCTGCTCATGGCATTTGTTACATTATCTATTGGGCTGCCACTCATCAACTGTCTGAGGTAATTTTAATTAGATAGCTTATAATAATTTAATAATAACCTTATTCATTCCGTAAAAATTTATATTTATATATATAGGAAATATGTATATAAACTCAACTAGGTTAGGATGATATAATTATGACGTAAAGCTAGAGCTCACATTTGATGGAGTGAACATAGAAGATGAATATCAACTATCAAGATAAACAGAAAGTGATATTATATTGTGCTTTGTTTATTTGCTTGTTATTTTTCTTAAAATAATTTAGTGGGGTTTGTCTCAACTTTAACCTTATATCACATATTCCTTCCTTTGCAATACGTCAAGTCTTTGTTAGCAAGAAAAGCAAAATAGTACTTCCCATATTTAGAATGATGACACGTTCAATAATAAAAAAAATTTATAAGATATAACAAAGGAAAAGAGCAAATTTCTTGGATCTCCATGTAGTCAACTCTTTAAGTGTTCCGGTGGTCCAAACTTTTTTAAAATAAAATATTCCGTGTATAAATTAAAAAGAATTGACCTTTTATTCCTTTTCTTTTGTGATATGTCAACTGGTCCTTGCTTTAAAAGAAATAGACAACTCAAAGGAGCAACAATATTTGACATGTAGAGAAAAATAAGATATGTAGAACAAGTTCGAGGCTTATTATAGGAATCTTGTTACTGATCGGATTCACTATATTTTTTCTAGCTGGTATATATATAGGACTGCACTTATATTATAGATATCCACTAGCTATTTTGTAATTTGAGCGGTTGAGTAGGTGGATATTTAGGTGAATTCTTTTTATTTGAAAAAAAAAATGCAACACAAGTCACTGACAACGGATGAATGGAAAAAGAATATGTACACAAATTACAGTAGAATCACATTAAATAGTTTATTACTAAACCTATTGTAGGATTTATCATGAAAATATACTAAAACACAACTAAGTCCATTTCTTGGTGAAATTTTAATTAGTGATGTATCTTGATTGAAATGAAACAGATGCTTAAATGGGCAAAAACTGATATCTCAAATTTGGCTGGAGAGTTGTCACTGCTTTCTGGATTAGTGTTGTGGATTGCAACATTCCCTCGCATTAGGAGAAAGATGTTTGAGCTCTTCTTCTACACTCATCATCTCTACATCCTCTTCGTCGTCTTCTTTATCTTCCATGTTGGCGTCTCTTATGCTGGAATTATGCTTCCTGGTTTCTTTCTTTTCATGGTTGATCGATACTTGAGATTCTTACAATCGCGATCGAATGTTCGTTTGGTTTCAGCTCGAGTTCTACCATGTGAAACTGTTGAGCTAAACTTCTCCAAGAGTAAAGGTAATTGAAGGAATTAACATCATTTACACTGACAGTGATTGAGGTGGAATGTTATGAAATACTAGTAAGTTAGCTAAAATAACAGGTCTCTGATCACTTCTCTTTTCCTTTATTTGGCAGGTTTAAGATATACACCAACTAGCATCATGTTTGTGAATGTACCTAGTATTTCAAAAATGCAATGGCATCCTTTTACAATCACTTCAAGCAGTAGTTTGGAGGCAGATAAGCTAAGTGTTGTCATTAAGGGTGAAGGAAGCTGGTCCAAGAAGCTTTATCAGATGCTTTCTTCCCCTATTTCTGTCGATCGTCTTAATGTCTCTGTTGAAGGACCTTATGGACCTCCTTCCACACATTTTCTAAGGTATATGTTTGAAAAAGATACACCGAGATAGTTTCATTTGTCATCTAAATTACGTTAAGTTTCACTGTGCAATTGACAACTACGTCCTCATACATGCCATCAATAGATGCAGGGGGAGGGCTAGCCATTTAACACTTAATGGTCAGTCTGGTAATGAATTTGGTAATATTGTCACATGAGATATAACAAACTCAACATGATTGAAAATATTATATTGTGCAGCAGAAGCGAGGGATTTAGAGTCAGTGGATTCAGAATGGATGTGATCTTATCGTTACTTTATATATACATTTAAAAACATTTTTGCATTTCATGGTTGCAGGCATGATTTATTGATTATGGTGAGCGGCGGGAGTGGAATCACCCCTTTCATCTCCATAATAAGGGAGCTAATCCACAACAGTGAGTCACAGAAATGCAAGACACCAGAAATCCTACTCTTAAGTGTGTTCAAGAACTCAGAAGACCTCACCATGTTAGACCTTCTCCTTCCCATTACTGGTGCCCCTTCAGAAACATCTAAGTTAGGCCTACAAATTGAGGCTTATGTAACAAGAGAAAAGCAACCCACATTAGTAGAAGACAAGAAGAACTTGAGGACCATATGGTTCAAACCCAACCCATCTGATCAGCCAATCACTCCAATTCTTGGCCAGAACAATTGGCTTTGGCTTGGTGCTATCATATCATCTTCCTTCATCATTTTCTTGATTTCTTTGGGGGCTTTGAATAGATATTACATCTATCCAATTGATAAAAACACCAATGACATCTACTCTTATCCGATAAAGGCGGTGCTGAATATGCTTCTCATTTGCATTTCCATAGTCATCACAAGTACTGCAGCATTTCTTTGGAACAAGAGACACACTGGCGTGGATGTCAAACAGATTCAGAACATGGAAGGTGCAACTCCAACGTCTTCACCTAATTCTTGGTTCTATAATGCAGATAGGGAAATGGAGAGTTTGCCCCAACAATCACTTCTTCAGTCAACTAATCTCCATTTTGGTGAAAGGCCTGACCTTAAAAGTAAGTTCATCCAAAAAATATACTGAATAAAGTATCCCCAGATATCAAATGGTCATATATCAAGTTTATATATTAATATGAAAAATAGAATAATAACCTAAATTAAACTAATGGCGTACAATTTTTTCTTTGCTTTTAGTGTCTATAACTTAAATCCCAAGATTATTTAGCTATAGAATCAAAAAATTGCCTAATTTTTACTAATTAATAGAACTACTGGAGACTCTTACCTGCTACAATTTAAACAACTCTCCTTTAAAAAAAGTTGTAAATTTGATGCAGGGATTCTTTTTGAGAGGAAAGAATCAAGTGTTGGAGTTCTAGTGTGTGGTCCAAAGAAGATGAGACATGAAGTTGCAAACATTTGTTCCTCTGGTTTAGCTTCCAACCTTCATTTTGAGTCCATCAGCTTCAGTTGGTGATTTCTCTTATAATTTCAACAGTGTCCATAGAAAGGCAAAATATTCATCCTTCCCTATCCTTGCCCCCACCCCCTACACAAATGGAAAATAAGATAATTTTTGTTGTTGTTAATGTTGAGGTTATGCTCATGTAACATGTTCCTTTTGTTGTGAAATGTAAAAAGTACTAATTCTCTGTTTTAATTGCTGTTCTAATGGCCGGTATGATGAGATGTCCGCGTAAAAATATTAAACTTGAAGCAAAGAACATAGGTAGTTGGTTGCAAAGACTGGATTTAAGATTTGAAGTCTATGAGTTTGTAAAACAACCTCAAATCAATATATCATAATAATCAGACAAACAATGAGTAGTGATATTTCGTATGTATTTAAAAAATAACGAATCAATATATAAATATAAACACATTACTATTAGTTTTTTACTATCGTCATTTATTATGTTGTTTTTAAAAAGACAAAAACAGAAATAGAATTAAGTGTAGCTAGAGCTAGTAGGACCTGTTTTGTGATAAAAACAAAAGGAAAAGGTCAAAAGTGCTTAAACGGATTCGAACTCGCATCAGACAAGTGAGAAACCTAGTCCACATGAGCCAAAAACCAAGAACAGAACTGAGTTCCCATCTAAATCATTGGATTTTATACATCTAATAAATTTCTTAATACAAATACTAAATCTAGACAAAAACTATTGAGTTTCGAGAAACCCATACTCGATGATGTGAATCCGCCCCTATTGGTTGGTAAAATTAAAATAGGAAACTTAACAAAAAACAAAGAAATTTATGTTGTTGGCTTTTTAGTTTTTGAAAGTTCCTAGAGGAATGTAGGCAGGAAATGAACAAAATAACGTCTTACGAATTTTGCTAAGAGTGTTCCAGAGTTTTAAAATTTAATATATGTATATAAAAAATAATTTTAACTTATACACACTATAATTTTCCAGCAATAAATATTTGGTTTGGTGTTGGAAAAAAAAAATCGACCATAATTGGTTTGGTTTGGTTTTAACTAAAAACAATCAAACCAACCCGACATTACATTTATACAATTTTTAAAATATTTTATGCATATAAATATTTATAATATAATTTATAAATATTTCTTAAACTTGTTCGCAGTTTTATCTTTAAGCGTTTTATTTAAAGTTTGGACTTACATTCTTGAATGGTCCAATAAATTCTATAGCCCATAAAGGTAGTAAGTCCAATAAAGTTCAAACCAATACTAATGCTAAACATCAAGTCATTTCAAATTTACCAATGGAGTCCAGACAACCCAGGTATACCCGAGCTCAAGGAATACAAAATTGATCTGAAAGAATATATATATATATATATATATATATATATATATATATATATATATATATATATAT
>MDKJ01293957.1:0-24339 GCA_005239525.1 Nicotiana knightiana | reverse complement strand
AAGTGCCGTTTCATTCAAGAGAGATTCTTTACATTAATAACTTGCCAAGCATGCCGGATGTGGCAGCTCTCACAAGGGATTTTGATGAAATTCGGACAACAATGTGGGATGAGTCTAGACCAACTGTGCTTGCAAAGGGCATGCTTTTTCCTGATAAAGCGCGCGTAAGCAGGGCTTGTAAAATGCACAACGTAAAAGAGTGTCGTGAGATGCAGGTATGGGAGTCAAGTCCGTTGGTATACAAGGTTGTTTGCCGCAGGTGGTTTTGGCCATGTCATTGGATGTTGCGTGCGACCAAGAAGAAGACAGGTCTGTGGAAAGTGGGTAAATACATTCTCACCCACAGATGCGAAATGAACACATTCAAAGGGAATCGCTTCAACTTGGATATTGACTTGATTTCTCTTGTACTTATTCCGCACCTCGAAGCGTCCATAAGGTATAAAATCAAAGAGTGCATTACATCAGTCCACCAGGAATATGGCCATACCATTACGAAAAGAAAGGCATTTCTCGGGCGCAAACGAGCGTTTGAAATTGTCTACGGTAACTGGGATAAGTCATTTGCATCTCTGCCAAAGTACATGGCCGCACTGCAGCACTTTAACCCCGGGACGGTTGTTGAATGGAAGCTTGAGCGGAGTCCGGGAAAACCAGAATATATATTCAATTACGTGTTCTGGGCGTTTAAACCAGCAATTGATGGATTTTCGCATTGCCGGCCCGTAATATCCATAGACGGCACTCATGTCTATGGAAAGTACGATATCAAGCTATTGATAGCCGTGGCAGTAGATGCTAATGGACAGATATTTCCTATAGCTTTTGATGTTTGTGCCAATGAAAGCACAGAGACGTGGACGCTGTTTTTGAACCACTTGAAAGAGCACGTTGTCAAACAGCGTTCCGGTATTTGTCTAATATCTGATCGGAACGGTGGTATCTTAAGTTCTGTGGAGAACTTTTATGCATACCACCGTTACTGTGTGAGGCACTTTAAAGCCAATTTCCAAAAGGCGTATCCCAACAAGGATTTACATGATTTGATGTGGATGGCAGCAACAGACCACCAACATCATAAATTCTGGAGGCACATGGAATCTATCTGGCAAGAAGACGATGCAGCCTATTGTTGGTTAATGCGACATCACCCTGAAAAGTGGACTTTGCATGCGGATGGTGGCAGACGATGGGGAATTCTGACTACAAACGTGTCAGAGTCTTTCAACAGGTTATTGAAGTCAGCAAGAGGATTACCTGTCATAGCCTTGGTGCGGATGTCGTTCAAGAAGATGGCGGAGAGATTTTTTGAACAGTCTGCAGCTGCAACGGCATTGATGGAAAGGGGTGTTGAATTTATGCCAGTGTCGATGAAGAGATTTGAGAAATACAGACGGCGAGCACATTGGCATTCATTTTTGCAGTATGATAACGAAAGAAATGTTTTTGAAGTTCGCACCGCTATCCATCAAAATCGGGGGAATAATGTACATACTGTAAATGAATCATCAAGGTTATGCTCTTGTGGGAAATGGTCCATCTACCACATGCCTTGCTCACATGCCATCAAGTGTTTTCAACATATTGGTTTTGGGGAGACCAACTATGTTGATCAACAATATAGTGTTGCCAAGTATCTAAACACATATAGTGGGCAGTTGCAGCCAGTGGGTGCTGAGTATTATTGGTCGCCGGGACCATTTAAAATAGTGTGCAACAAGTCCTGTTTGCGTCGAATACAGGTGCAGAAGAGAACGCATAAACGGAACCAAACGGATGTTAGTGATACTGTTTATGCGCGCAAATGTGGTATATGCTCGGAAACAGGACACGACCGTCGAAAATGTCCTTTAGGTGGTTTGGGTGGCAATACTAATCAAGCTCGTGGTGGGTGTTCTTCTAGTGTGTCTAACTATCCATGAGTTTATGTTGTAATAATTAGTTGTTTTGTTTATGTTGCAAGATTTATGAAATAAATTTATGTTTGTTAATTATGATTTGAACTTTTCCATTTTATTTTTTTAAATGATAATTTAATAAAATTATGTGTATATTTAGCGCGGTTAAATACTACGTTATGTGTGTTGTCTTGTCGAACTGAAAAGGCTGACCAGCTGACATAAAGTTGTCCATCATGATATTTAACACGCAAAACATAGCGCGATTAAATACTACGTTATGTGTATATTTAGCTCAGTTAAGTACTACGTTATGTGTGTTGTTTTGTCGAACTGAAAAGGCTGACCAACTGACATAAAGTTGCCTTGTACACATCATGATATTTAACACGCAAAACATAGCGCTATTAAATACTACGTTATGTATATATTTAGCGCGGTTAAATACTACGTTATGTGTGTTGTTTTGTCGAACTGAAAAGGCTGACCAGCTGACATAAAGTTGTCTTGTACACATCATGATATTTAACACACAAAATATAGCGTGATTAAATACTACGTTATGTGTAGATTTAGCGTGGTTAAATACTACGTTATGTGTGTTGTCTCACCTATAAATAACGGGTTCATTCTAGTTATTTTGTGCGATCAAAAATTACTAATAGCAAATTTTTTAACGCACAAATGTCTCAACCTCTTTATACGCCAATGTGCAAGTGTGGAAAAAGATGCATGATGCAAAATTGTTGGGATAATGGTGAAGTTGGACGCCGCTACTGGCACTGTGTGAACCAGTTTTATAAGGTTCCTGACGAACCTATTTGCGATTTTGAGGTATGGATTGATGAACCATGTTATCAGGAATACTACAAAGAATCTTTGCAGCATCTTCATAATTTGTGTTTAAAACAATGTGAACGTGAAAGAGAAAATAAAAGATAGGTTGCGGAGTTGAAGGCGAAACTGAAAGAGGTAAAAGAAGAAAAAAAAACTGAAAGAACAATTTAAGTGGTTGGATTTACATGTATTAATATTACACTTAGAATTTAGCATAAAACAATGGCAATTGCAGCATAATCAAATTTGTATTATTAATATATAAAATTTAACAGTGGTGTTAAGCAGGTAACAGATAAATTAAAATTTCTTGCAGATTACCAGCAAAATCCATTGACAAATAATTTACAAGCTGCAAAATTGGTGGCAGACGTGCAACACAAACAGAAACCTCTCATTTTGCTCTCACCCCCTGCCAAAGCGAAGCCGTCTCACAAGGCTTTGATTAAATCAAAATCTTCACAGCTCTTGCAATATCATGCAGCTCCTCCTTTGAAACCTTTCTCCAGACTCCACCAATCAGCAGGTGGCCTTTTGAACCTTCCAAAGGCATGTCGTCGTTGCCATTTTTATCCGAGAGCAAATCCCTGTCGTTATTGCTATCACCAGGCTCCTCTGTCTTCCTCATTTTCTTCATATTAGGATGGTCGTCCAAGCATTCAATCGCAGAGGAAGCATCCCGCTTGCATCCACATTTATCAGTTTCTGGGATTTCATTGTCGGATGATTTTGCAACTTCTGCTGAATCAACAACAAAATCAAGAATCGGAAGACGGCCAGTGGAACCAAATGTATGGGGCAGCATACCAATGGGGCATGGTTTCCATGCTTCTGCAACTACCCATCTGCTTCCGACATCTGCTGTCTTCACGTTATTGCCCTTCATAACTCGGCGCTGAATTAGTTCAAGCTTCTGAGCAGCCTGGCGAAGAGAATCTTCCCCCCTGGATAGTAGGAAGCTTTCCGAACTATTGGTGGAAGGATCCGAGTGAATAATCTCTAAATCAAATACACTCAGTGAGCAGAGCTTATTTAACTTATGGAATAAAGAATTCCTTCCCATAATCTGAGCAATGACAATAGCTGAATCCATCAGCTGATTATTGGTGTGAGAGGACAAAAGTAAACATTTACGTAATATTTGTTGCAGCGTTGCCTCTGGAAGACCAAGTTTTCTTGAAGAATCTTCCCTGTCAGCAGCAGAATCACTGATAAGAAGCTTCAGTGTCTTCAGATTTCCAACTACCTCTTCACACAGATAGAATAATAGTTGAATTCGGAGAGATTCATTTTCATTTCCTGAAAAGCAATTTTCACCTGACAATGATTTATTAGAGAAATGAGTCATCAATAAAACGGTAAAAACCATTTTGTTAGACAAGCAAATAAAATAAAAATAAAACTAGAGAGGCATCGTAGCAACTCTTGTTCAACTAAGATTCAACTTCAGATGCACTCTGCTCAACTAAAACACTCGTGGCCTGTCTGGTCTCTCACAAAAGAAAATACAACTCGGCATAAAACTTAGCATTACTAATACAATCATTCTAGCCTCTACATCAATAGTATAATGTCTGGTCACCATTTTCATTTTTCCATAAATAATACTAAGAATATCGAATAAGAATATTCATATATGGTAAGAGCACCTAAAGTGAGAAAATACAATTGAAGGAAGGCGCCTTGCTTTAGTATATAAAAACATTTAAAGCTAATTCTGGAATTTGGTATTAGAATCTCCGCCTAACAGTTTTTATACATATCATCCCTGTATATGTATCACTAGTTTGCGAACCAACCAACCGCTTGAAGCATTTGGAATATTTAGTATAGATGAAACGTGATCTAAAGGGAAATCCAATCAAAACACACTATTTAATGTAGCTCCCAGCGCCTAGTTTATCAATTTCAAAGTTGACTAAGCATACTAGAACATGCATAATTCCATGTTTCTGAGTCCCAGGTATATTACTAAGTGCATCTTACATCAAGACCAAGCACAAGTAATAACGAAAGTGAAAAAATGCTGCCTTAAACATCTCAAACCAGAATTTCACTTACCAAGTTCATTTTTCATGGCCTCCAGAGTCTCGATTTTGTCAAGAGCTGCCTGCAGAAGAGTCAGAAGCAACTCTGGTTCTCTATTTGACAGTTTTTTCAGTATTGGTTTCCAATAATCATATGCACTGTGGCTGTCAATGGTTCCATGGAATTTCAAAGCGTTCACTAACTCCCCATTTGGGGAATCTAATGGCTGCAGCATAAGTTCCAAAAGCACAGATATCACTTCGGAAGAAGAGGAAGTATATAATCGAAGAACGGCTTTGGTAGCTCTGGTAATCTGTTTCTTAGAACCTGAAACACAAATAATTCCAGAAAACTTAAGACCACCTAAAACACAATACATATGCATATGCTAAAGCATATGCCATCAATAATCAGTGCAAATCATTTTCATCAATTACGCATCATACATAACAAACTTTGCAGGAAGCAACTCTGTATTCTAAATACCATTTTAACTTTCAAGCCACACAGAATTTATACAGAGATCACTGCATGAGAGTTAATTGACCAAAGATGCTAAATTCTACAATAACTAGAACCTTCAAAAAAACCTAAAATGGTGGTAACTGATAACTGGACAATCCTGAATCCTAAAGGCTGTGAGCATTTGTAATCCTCAAAGGATACACTAATTTTTACAAAGTGTCAACTTGCTAATGCACTCAGTGCATCAAATTGTCATTGTACGAAGCTTTAATAGTTCCAAGGTTTAATCCTCAGCTTTCCCAAAATAGTTACAAAGGAGGAAAGAGAAAATCACTGTAGTGTCACTACTTTTTTGTGCGATAGATTTTCAAAACTGGCAAAGAAATTGTTCTAAAGCACACTTCATAAAAGCAGATTTTGCAACACTGCCACAGACATGAACAGTGGACTTATAGACGTGAAGCTGGATAAAATTACCAGAACATGGTAGCAACCCAGAGGTGACAGGGAGAAACTTGTTTCTTGCACAAAGCTGCGCCAGTCTGATTCCTGTATAATAGAACCAAACTTATTGGAAAACTAGGAGAAAAGCGGAAATATTTGTACTAATCCTTTCAAAAGGAAAAGGGGAACAAAAGAATAAGCCCAGCAAGAAGTTGTATTGGCTGATCATAATGTCAATCAACTCCATGTACAAAGTACGCTTCCTTTTCCTTTTCCTTTGTTTTTAATGAGAACAATTCCAGTTGCAGGACTAACTTAAAACCATTCAGCACATACAGGCGTGAAACAGTATCAAACTATGACAATAACTTCGCAATGGACAGCAAGAACAAATATTACATAGCTGTGAACACTTGTTCAAGCAAAATATCAATGACGAAAAATGGGATCCTCCAGCGATTAGAATCAACACTTCTACAGAAACATCAGGAAAACTAACTATCAACAAAATCACGGTATCTTTTATGTTTTACCAAGATGATGAGAAAGAACTTGCAGTCTTGCACCAAAATGAAAAGAAATAGTTCAATGAGATTTAAGAGCAAAATAGAGGTTCCACTCACTGATGTGCCATCTAGTGAAATCCAGTTGCCATCCTCTGAATGTCTCAGAGGTGGAAGTACAGAGAGAGAAGTAAGACGAGAAAAATAATGGCTGTTATTCTAAACAAATGTTACTTTTTAATTTTCGTCTGTTAGTTAAAAAACTGGTGCAAATCATGATCTGTGAAACTTAATAAAATAGACAAATCATTAACATCTGGTAACTGTCTGATATTACTGGTCGATGTTGCAAGTGGAAAAAGCTTTCTCTTCATCAAAAGTGAATTGTGTAGCAAATTTAGTGACAGAATTTTTGAATGATTGTTTAGTTTATTGTGTAGATATGACATAGTATTTGAAAGTGAAACTATTGATGTGACCATAAATCATTTTCAAACATGAAAAAAATAATAAAACACATCAAGGACAATCGTAATGGTGATATTTACATTCATACAATGTGCTTTGATGGTTTTAATTTAGATGGTATTCATATACTCTGTACCACACCCACAGGTGCTTACAAAAATACAATGTTAATGTACCAAACGTCAAGGAGATCACAATCTTCCAGTGTTATCAAAGGCGAAAAGCACAAAAAAGCTCTAAGGTCCGTTGGGGCTTTAAGCACAAAGCGCAACTAAAGCATGGGCTTTAATGAGAAAAGACACAACTGAAAAAAAAGTAATCATGAATAACAAATTTATGGACAAAGGAATTGAAAAAAAATTACGATAAAGCAAAATATCAATTGTTTAATGTCGCCTTTTCAGGATTACACTCATTGGCAAGGAAAAGTATGCCTTAGAGCCTTGATGCGACACTAAAGCGCCCACAAAGCGAGGCGAAGTGCTCAACATGTTTTGAGCCTCGCTTAAGGGCAAGCGCGCCTATGACAACACTGCAATCCTCATGCAAGAAGATTAAACAATGGATAATATCAGTTGGCAAAACCACCATAATATAACAAGAGATTAAAACTTCACTCACGCTTTTCTGAAGTACTCGATCTGGTAGTCTGCTTCATTTCCATTAAGGAAGCCATCTCTAGTAATCTGTGTTTGATTTCTTTCCTCAGACTGGCTGTTGGATCCCTTCGAATTGCTTTGCTTTGAGGTTCCCAATAATATGATTTCAACCAGTCAAGTGCCTGAAATTATTGACATCATTTAAAACATGATCCAGCTGGGACTTTCTGTTTGTCACTCAACTCGCTCTTACAGACATGAGGAAAGAAACTTAATGTGTACTCATCACCATATTTTATTTTTGGTTTACGACTTATTCTCCATTCTATCAAATAGATTACCTTTTCCAGCTTTAATTTAATCAATTGTAGAAGTATAGAGTTTGGATGGATGAATCATGAACAGATGAAAGTAACTAAAGGCCTTGATGTGATTCAAAAGATTGTACAAGGCTCAAGGATAGAAATTTGAATTATTGGTATGGGGAAAGAAAAAGAAAAAGATAGAACTACTTTGTCCAGCCAAAACCCACATGTGCTTGGACCTATAACAAGGCCACTGAATGCTCAGCCGTCGACTATGTTGTGTGGAATCTTTATTTTAGCCGCTGCACCCGTGTTCACACGACATTGGTACTGGTAAGGGTGTGGGCTTCGTACCAGGTGTGGTCAATTGAGATCGGGTACTTTGACCGCAATCCATGGACAAATTTGAGCAAAAGATGCTGCCTGCTAGTGCCTAGTGCCTACAAATTGAGAAATTCTCAAAATGAAAGATTGAATTATTAGCTGCACTCCACAACCACAGAATATTTCTCATCATTTAAGATATTTTTATGGATCTATTTTTAGAATTTTGAATTATTTTTAGCCATCCCCGCACCCATATCCGTACTTGGATCCATACTCCCGAATCTTAAAATTTGGATTATGAAGGACCCGACATCTAGATCCGCACCCGGATTGGATACCTGCACCCCAGTCCGAGCAAACATAGGTCGTCGATATGGACAGTCAGCGGGATTCTGCCCCACCCAGCCCATGGACATGCCTACATCACATGTTGTCTAAACCATTTCAATCAAGTGCAAGGAAGGTTTCCAGCAAAGAGCTTCATCTTTATGACCTAATCATTATGGCATTTCAACACTTCTCCACAATGTCCCACAGCTATTCAGTATAACAAATGTGATGCAAGATCATGCTTCCTTCAGCTCTCTCTATTTTATCTTCTCAAAATGTTTTTCATTCTCAAAAAAAAAAAAATCATCCTCCAGAAAATGTTTCCTTCAGATTTTTCTTCTTCCACATCTAGTTGATACTTGCTGGGAAAAACCAAACAATATAAGGTCAATCTCATTTACATTTATTCATAGTCTGAGAACCTGAAAATATAATAGTGTCAACTGGCAAGGCTCCCAGTCCACATCAGATCAAAGATATCTACCACTCAAAAGCAGCTTATTCAGCTGATAGCCTGATATCATGCAATCAGAGATGAAACGTCATGTTCTTAGACCAAATAGTTCACTCAGTCGGCTCCAAATTCATTTTAAATCACTGCTGAAAACCTATATCCCTTTTTCTTTTTTTTTTGGAGAAATACTGCAGAAAATCTAGATCCTACTAAAATAACAAGAGAAAATGGAAAACCTTCTGCTATCCAAGAGGATCTCATAAGTATTACTAAGGCAGAAAAGACTGCATCACAAGAATAACACGAGCCACAAAGCAACAAAGAATACAGAGACTTAGAATCAATCATTTTCCAGTAACTAGAGAATGAGAAATCTATCACTAAAGAAGAGGATATGCTGCATGTGTCTCTTTTTATATCGGTGATGTTTGGGCCAAATCGCAGCACCTCAGCTAATCTACTGGACAGCTTTCAGCCTGCTAGCACAGGTTCCAAAGTGACCCTGCACACCGAGCCTGAAGCAAATCATTTCACACCTAGTGTTGCAGCTAGACCTTAGATTACAGCAAACATAACCTGGCCTCCTCCGATTAGTTTTATCAATACAAACCACAATATCTCTGTATTTCTAGAAGAGAATCCATCACTACACTAAATACTACTATAAATGTAAAAGTGGAATGGAACTTCAAGAACCTTTTTATTGAATAAATAGAACATCAGGAAGTCATAGCTTCAACTGTAATAATATAATAAACAACACATATTTAAGAAAACGGTTATAGAGGGAAAGAAAGATATCTACCTTGGTAGAGGCAAGACGGACCAATTGCAGTGAAGGAAGATCACGATGAGAGCCCTCTACAAGGAAATAGCAACCACTTTTAAGAAAGGAACTTTTTCAAATTTGAATTTCCGTTGGAAAATCATAAGCCAGAGTCGTTAAAGCCGCCACTTAAAGCACGCTTAATCCCTGAAGCGAGGCTCAAAACATGTTGAGTGCTTCGCATCGCTTAGCGGACACTTCAATGTCGTCATCAAGGCTTTAAGGCATACTTTTCCTAGCCAAAGAGGCGACATGAAACAATTGATATTTCACTTTATCATAATTTTTTCTCTTTTCCACATGTTTGTTATTCATGCATATAATTATTTGTCTTGGATTACATATGCATATTTGTATTGTTTTCTCCCTTGCGCCTTTTTTCATTAATGCCCACGCTTTATTTGCGCTTTGGCCTTAAAGCCCCAATAGATTTTAGAGCTTTTTCGCGCTTTTCCTCTTTGATAACATTGTCGTAAGCCACAACCAAACTAATATTGCTAACTGATGCAATTAAGTAACATATCGTATATAGCTTCCAATTATTTTAAGCCTACAGCAGATGTAGAAGGAGGACAAGTTGATGCATCTATATATGATATATCTCTATTACTAGCTTACTCACTCAAAAAGACTCTGATAATTTCTCTTTTTTTTTGTTAGCAATCTACTCGTTGATGCTATGTATAATGACTTACATTTTCTTTTTATGACCGAGAAATCCCCGAGGGATAGTGGCGCATGGTTCAAAACTCGGTGGATAATGAAAACTGACGTAAACTTTTAACAACTTTTTTTTATATGGCTGACTTACATATAACAATCAACAACTGCTAGTTTTGAAGTTGTAAATTTGCATAAACACTCACCATGGCGAACATCAATCAGCATACGTGGAATTCCAATATCATTGGCTGCCTCACCTATTGAGATTTCTGTCTTCTTGCGGGTCTTCTCAACAACGCCATTTACAAGCCTTGAAAAGTAGTTATCGTTATTATGCTGATTTTGCTAGCTAATAACGCACTCACCCACACACAGCTGCTATCCTAATATACCACCATTTTAGCCACAACAGCCTCACAAATAAGAGGGCAAAGATGAAAAGTTAACTAAAGAATATACTTAAAAGTGTACAACGGGTATTTCGACCAACAAGACTGCAAAGAAAACACTGCTGATGTGTCATTTTTTGTACTGTACATAATGAAAGAGAAGATTCCATAACTATTAGAATGATACGACCCGTGGAATGCTTGCACCAGGGTAGGTTGCCTACATCACACCCCCTTAGGATACGACCCTTCTCCGAACCCTGCGTGAACATGGGATGCTTTGTGCACCAGGCTGCCCTTTTTCACTTGTATTTTTTGGTATAAAGAAAGGATAACTTGTTGTATAAGATAGTTGGGAAAATTTGATAGATGAATGTAGTTTAGCCAACACTTATCTCGTATATACTTTTTCAGACCATCTTTTTGTATAAAATAAATTTATTTAACTTTTAAAAATACAAAGAAAACAAAGTGTAAATAACATCACAATTTTTTAACAATGGTGCTATGTTACCATTAAGAAAAAGGGCATTCTCGCAAATCACACAAACGAAGGAAAATTTTCTTTAAAAAAAACTAGTGACAAATGTACCTCATAATTGCCATGCAATATAGCATAGAAAGCATTTCTTCTGATTGCAAAGCATTTCCACCTAGGTCCTTCCTGCGAAAAAGAATTACCAAGAACAATGTTCATTTTAGGACTCCCAAGCAATATACATAAGAGGATGAATCAACATAACAACTCACTCCTAATATATACTCCCTCCATCCCAATTTATGTGAACTTGTTTGACCAGGCACGAGTTTTAAAAAATCGAAACTTAGGGTCTAAAACAAGACATAGATATTTGTATGGCTATAATGAAAAGCGTAAAGTTAAATTATTCTGTCACTCTTTTCAGGATAGATTAAAAAGGAAAGTGTATCACATAAATTAGGACAAAAAAGGGTTGAATCAGTAAAGAGTGACCTGAAAAAAGCATCTTTTTGCTGAATTTCAATAATTGAAGCTGTAACTTCTACTGCAACAGGAATGCACCCTCTGCTCCTCCACGTCGATATCTAATATCCCCAAGAAAAAAGTATTCAATTTAAATTTATAGCAGAGAAAAAATTATTAGGGCAAAAAAATAGAAGGAAACAAGTGTCTTTTCTTTTGGGAGTTAGTTACCCTTTGAAGAGCAAAAGCAACAGAAGGAGGAGAAGAAGAGAAAAGGGAATCTCGAACAGAGTTCCATTCATCCCAGCTTATCCACGGCACAAATTTGAATCCCTGAGAGTTGGTTTCAGCGATTTCGTCGTCAGCTGGTGGTTCGATAAACCCTAGAAGAGACTCCATTGTAGAGAAAGTTGAGAAGAATGAGGGAGGAGAGTCCGAGGGTTTAAGGGGTTTAACTCCGGCCGGACAAGAGGACACTTTTCTGGCCCGGTTCAGGGACTGTTACTATTTGATTGATCAAAATGCTCCTTTATATAACACTTGATAGCAATAGTCCTTAATATATGCAAAAACATACTCCCTCCATTTCAGATTAGACAGATATTTTACTTTAAAAATAATTTAATTTTAAACCTTTTATTTTATCCATTTTATTCTTAATAAAAAATTTATAATCATAAAAATATCATGGCTCCACAAAGCTTTTACACCTTAAACTTTTAAAATTACAAATTTCAAAAGTCTTCTTTTTTTCTTTAAACTCTGTGCTGAAACAAACTAACTCATCTAAAAATTGACAGAGAGAATAGTATTTACAACTCAAAGAGATAAATAAAAAGAACTAGCAGACTGGATCAGGGGCGGCTCAAATGTGAAGCAACTAATAACTTGTTTTGGCCAAGCTAAAAAATTAGCTTATTATGAGAAGTGTTTTTTTTCGAAAATGCTTTTGGTGAAAAGCAATTTATGTTTAGCTAATTAATTTAAATAATACTTCTAAGAAATAATTAGTATTTTGGCCAAACTTTTAAAAAATGCTTCTAAGTGTATTTTTCTCAAAAGTGCTTCTGCGAAGAAGCTACTTTTTTCTGCTTCTCCAAAAATGATTCTACTTCTACTCAAAAGCATTTTTTTTTCTTCTAAAAGCTTGGCAAAACACTTCACTTTGAAGAAAAAAAAATATTTTTTCAGCTTAGAGAAGCTTGGCCAAACAAGCTATAAAATGATCGCTTTAGGCCCCCAAATTCGAGGGCCCCATTTTAGAAATAGTAGGCTTATATTTTTATTTTTTTTGTGTGTGTGCGGAAATATTATATTACTCTCTTTAGTCTATTTTAATTGATTTTTGGGTTCTTCTTTTATGGTCCATAATATTTGATCTTTTTAGATATCAAGGATGAATTAACTTCTTTTTATCAAAGTTGCCCTTGGAGTAAAGAGCCAAGGAGTATTTGTTATATTTTCAATGAACAAATTAAGGTTAATGTAGTCAATTTCATAATTAATTAATGCTAAAAGATGAATTCTGTAATATGTGTAAAAATAACCAAAAAATTAATTAAATAGACTGTAGAGTGTACTATTTAGAAGAAATATTGAGTACTGTTTGTAATGCGTAATACATATAAAAATAATAATTTGATGTAAATATTTGTAATAAAATCACAAAGTCTCTTGAAGAATATTTTAGAGTTGATTAGTTCTTATACATAGTAGATCAAGCCACGTTTTCACTTTAATGTAAATTTTAACAATTTGAAGAGTATGAAAGTATTTTTGATTTTCTATTTCGTGGTGAAAAATTGACTCAAATTAAAAATAACACTCTAATTGATATTTATTCATTCAGATAAAAAAACTTGATTCTTTTTCAAATTCTTTTATCGCTTATAAAATAATGTTAACAGTTGCCTCACCAAAAGAAATTGTTTCAAAATTAAAATTAATAAAACCTTGCATAAGATTAGCTACATCTCAATAAAGATAAAAAAAGAAATTAATTATAAAAATAATTATTAACAACTTTGCATCTCAAAAAGGTAGAAAAATAAATTTCAAATAAAAAATTAAATTTTTTTGTTTGAGTTTAAGGTCTCCCATTAAACTTTGGCTACAAATGTGGTTAAATCCTTTGTGCCTCTAGACTAAACATATCAGTTTGAAATTGGGGCCTCATTGTCAATTTCTAAGTTCCCGGCCCTTGTTCTTGATTCTTCTTCTTGTTTTGGCTAGAGCTCGAACCAAGAACAGGGATGAAAAACTTCAAGGGTAAACCCACTACTACTCCATCGAGAAAATTGTGGCCGAAGGATTCGATGGTGTATTTTATACAGGAATTGAGACAAAATCTAATTAAGAGCAGCGAGGTTACAGGAGAAAAATTGGTTTGATATTTTGAGTGATCAATCTGATATTGTTTTATGCGGATTTTGTTATTGCACTGGTGAATCAGCGTATATGCCCCCTGTTTTGAGGGAGTTTGGCGGTGAATTTTCTTAACGGATAATCTGTTAACCCGTTAAGAATATATATATTAAATATCAAAAGCCCTAGTATAACGAGCAAACTCATTTTTTGCTTTTTAAAATTGTGAATAGGAGTTAACATACATATGTATGTTCTAAAGAAGAATTTGATACAATGGATAACTTTTTTATGAATGAAGACTGTTATCAGGTTTGGCTGTGGTAATCTCCTTGAATAATCGTATTGGATTAATTTGTATTTATTGTTTGTTGGTTTTCAACCAATCCTTTTAACTTTTAAGATGCATGGCAGTGGACATAAATATTAACATTTGCATGCTAGCTAGTAACGATGTAGCTAACAAATTCAGAATAATCCTATTCTGAACTTGTATGTTAGGCAGTCAGGAAACAATTAATGTACGCAATATAGATTGAATTAGGCCGATAAATCGTCCGATAAGAGCTAAATCGATACCAATCCGTCCGATATCTTATCAGGTGGCTAGCGGATTAATACATTTAAAAGCCAATAACTAATAAGCCAAACCGTTAAGAGTAAATAACCGTTCCGATAAGCAGCCCTAATTAGAAACCAAAAGTGTTACGTACTACTATGTTTTTGCATACATTAAGGACTATTGCTGTTGAGTGTTATATATGAAGGACCACAATAGTCCAATATATTTTGATCATTTTCTCTACACTTGGGAATTGTCATTTTATATGATAGTAAGTACTTAAAATATAGTAGTAAGAATTTCTATTTTATAAGAAATATTTATACTATTAATTTACTTGTGAGGTAATTACAAGTGAATTTTTATGATCAATATCATTAATTGATAAAACATTAGTATGTAATTTGCTTAAACATATTAGAATAAAATGTTAAATCTAATTTATCATGAGTCTTACAAGTTTCCATAAGGTAGCTCCAAATGTGTGGTGACTAAGAGTCCGTTTGGATTAGCTGGAAAAAAATAGCTTTTAAATGCTGAAACTTGTTTTATAAATAAGCAGTTACTTGTTTGGATAAAAGTGTTGAAGCTTAAAAAAACTGTTGAAGTGTTTGGTAAACAAGTGCTGGTAAGAACTTTTTTCTGTTAAAAAGACAGAAATATCCTTAAAGATGTTAACATTATAAAGAAGTTGATTACTACAATATATTTGATTCATATAATTAATGCAAATAATTTATATTTTAATTTAATTTCAATTTAAATGATTAGTTAAGATAGTTATTACAAATATAATTCTTGAATGCTCATTTTTAGTTTGTACAGGAGTGAAAAGAAAAATAATTTGTTCCTCTAACTAATAAAGATTCAGAATATAAAATCTTTTAGTGTTTTAAAAGATTCATACAACTACAAGTATCAATCAAACCGCGATGACCCATCCAAACAAGATCACTTTGCTCTTCCACATTTTTCGCATTTATATTGTTATTAGCTCTCACATCAAGATCAACAGATGGAACATATCTCTCATTCTCAGCTGCTCGGAATGCATCATCCATATTGCATTTCTTTCTAATATAGTTATGAATGGCCATAGTAGCAAGGATGTCTCTTTGAGTGTCAATGTGATAGAAAGGCATATCTCGCAAAATAGACCATCTTGCTTTCCAAACTCCAAATGTGCGCTCTACAATATTTCTACAAGAAGAATGCAAATAGTTAAATTTTTCAATTCGCCCTCTTGGTTCTCGCAATTGACTTGTTGCACCACGGCGGAATTGTGCTAGGTGATATCTCACATTATCTCCTTTGTATGGAGCCATATATCCCTTCATATGAGGATATCCTGCATCAACTAGATAATACTTATTTCCAATTGAACGTGGAAAGTTGAGTTCTAATTTACGAATGGCCTCACCAAATATACGACTATCGTGAGTTGCTCCTTCCTACCCAGCCCATGCAAATGTAAAACACATATTAAAATCTACGACATCAAGAATATTTTGAGTCAGATAACATTTACGTCCAATATATGGCATCTCTTGACCTTGCGGTAATCTTGCTTTAACATGTGAACCATCTTTTACCAGATATGGGTCCGGACGACCCAAGAGCCCGGGTCTCTATAAAACAGAATGAAAAGCCAGGGTGGAAACACAAACAAAAGGAGAGTCTTATAGTCCAGCTCGTAGTGACCCTAAGACTGTGTTATGGCGAACTGAGAATGCCTTCTAAGTCTATAGTCTTATAAAAGTAGTAATATCGTATTCCCTCTTCAGTTATCGTGAAATTTCTCAGGGCTCTTCACTATGAAGAATACCTCATCGTTCTTCATCCATTCCCGTTTGATGGAGAAAGAACTTCTTTCGGGTGTTCGGTCAGGCTTTTCTAATACAATCATACACACATTTACAAGTATAAATCTAACTTAAGTTAGTAATACTTATAAAAGTTAAGTTATAAGTTTAATAAAAAAAAATTATGTAAAAATATTTCTTACTCTAAAGAAAGGGAGATATCGACCATTACATGGCTTGTGAGCTCCTGCACCATCATTATAATTTTGATGTGGTCTAATTATATCTTTTGCAAGCTCACAAATGGCCTTTAAAATACTATGAAAGTGTATATGAATTGTTTCTCCCGAATGTTGAAAGATTTCCTGTATCAATCAATTTCCAGCTCCATGTGCACAAGTCATCAAGAACATACCTAACATCTCGTGTATAAACATTCCACGTATGGGTTTAAGCCCACACTTTTCAGTTAATTCATTCGATAGATCAACAAACACCGACTTTCTCAATCAAAAATTTTCATAACGAGTCCCGTTTCCTCTTAATATCTCTTGAATATTTACATTTCTAGAGCGACTAGATGTACGCCAAGGTTCCTTACATAGGCATTTTTCGTAATACATCAAAATCAATTTACTTGCTATTTGACATAAACCGTCCATTCCTTCTCATCTTGCTCCCTCTGTATTTCCTCCAGTTCTTCTTCATCTTCATCATCTGACGAATAACTTGAATAAGGATCTACTATGTCACTAGAGTTCGAACTCTCCATTTTACTGACAATGAAAACATAAAGTTAACTGAAGCTTTCTAAACATAACTTTTACTGAAGCTTTACAAACATAAAGTAAAGGGAAGCTTAACAATAGTAAGCTTAACCAAAGCTTAACAATAGAAGATCAACAAACAGAAGCTTTAATTCAATAAAAGTTTAATGATACAATCACAATATCTAGACAAGAAGCCATATATAAGTTTACACATAAAAGCATAATAACGTTTACACATACAATCACAATATTAAAACACAGAATAATAGAAATACTCAACCACAACGATACATTATCCATTTTTCTTGAGGTATAACTGATAGTTAAACTCCAACCAAGACTTGTGAGCTTCATTAGTAGGCATCCCCAAAAATATCTATCAGTTATTTTTCTTGCAGAACACATTCATAGTAAAACTGTAAATTTCACTCCCAGCTAAAATATCAGGAATTTGTTCCAACGTGCCAATACACTTCTCGATGGATGTCTCATTAACCGCAGGAGATGTATCAGTGTTTTTGCTAGGCATAAAAGAGTGTATATCCTCTTTTATTAATGTTGCAGCTGTTTTTTTCTTACTCTTTCTTACTTGACTACTGATGCTAACACCATCAGTTGATTTTTGTCTTTTTAGTGATGACTCTGGAAACATAACAGAATTTATATTTTGTAGATCATCACTTTCATCGCTCATTTCATCATTAAGATGAGTAAAGTGTTCTTTGTCAGCATCATCAATAACATTTATTCCTTCTTCATCAAGATTAAGTCCAATGTCGGATGATTGTTCTTGATTTGCTGCACGTGCTCTTTCTCCTGTGGCAACAACATCAGCAAACAGTGCATCGTAGTGAAACCATATGAGCGAAAGATCTTTGTTCCTAAATTTCTTATATTTTGTATTCTCCTGTAAAAAGATAAAGTCAAAACTACTTTAATCAAACCGATAAAATTAACAATGAAAATAATAAGAATTACACATATAATAATGTAAGAGATGTACCTTAATTTTTCGCTCCCACCAATCATCATCTGCCATAATCGTATTTTTCGTGGCATCACATCCTAAACCTGTCTCCCCTCTCATCAACTGCTTAAAAAGTGTCCATTCACCTTTCATGTAATCCCAATGGTTTTTAATTTTATTTTATCATAGTCTTTTTCCGTCTTCTTACAGAACTCGTCAACAATACTTTTTCATCCATCTTTATTTAAGTAAGTGTTTGGTCTATTTCCTTTTCTAACCTATTGCTCACACAATTCAAGAAATATAATATGTGCATCATCGTCCTACTTAGCATTGTCCGGCATGATTGAATGTAAATAATCTGAAGAAAGCAGAACAACCAAGAAGCTAAGACTGAAGTTGCATAAAGAGAGCCTAAAAGAGCCTTGTGTTTGACAGAAAGAATGCCTTTAGGTGTTTGCTTTGAGGCTCCGTGATGAACTAAAGAAGGCAACACAAAACTAAGAACTTACTTATATACATCTTTTATTTTGAAGAATTGAAACCTCCGTACAGAAACACAAGGCTGAAACAGTACAATCAATGACCACACATATGCAACTCATGAAAATAAAAAAGCAAATAAAAGTCAAGAAACAACTTTTGAAAAAATTGTGATGTTGGTAAATATGTTTGCCCCATGTATGAACTAGAGGCAGAAGAAACACCAATAAGAAACACCAATTAGAAAATCAAAGCAACAAGTTTGAGCATCCATCCTGATGAACTAGGTTCTAGGAGCAAACCATTAGCAACAAACACCATAGCCTACTATCCGAGAATACCTTGGATGCATAAGCACTCTCTCCATATTACTAGTAGTCATCCATATCAAATCGACACAGTATGAAAAAAGGGAATGAATACAAAATTTTTGACATCATAAAATGGAAAGAGTAAATACAAAAATTGGATTGGAAATATGACCTTCCTAACGTAATACAAAAACAGATCTTCTGATATGCAACTTTCTTGCAACTTTATTCCATATGAACAACGAACAAGTCATGGAAATTTCACTTAAAGCAATTTCTGTTATATTTTGAAGTTTAAAATTAAGCACTATTAGAATGATGATAGATTAAGAATTCTTCTTAAAAATTTCTTGTAATAAAAAATCATAAAAATATATGAAAGACCGGGGGAAATTGGTCTCAAATTCCATTAAATTTTCGATATCTGCCTACACCTGCAAAGATTTGTTATAAGAAAGGTAAAATGACGGCAATACGATAAATAATTCGAATCACAGGACATAAGCGAATATGGACTTAAATTTTGAAAGACGTTTGGTACTATGATTTGCAATTTGTACGCTCTAACTTGTTCTGGAAACTTTCCATTTCGTCAATAACATTTTTGTTGAAAGACTAAAGTCGCAGATTCATGTCAAAACCCAAGGAAAAGCCAAAATAAAAAGGGGGTTTCCCATTAAAATTAATCCAAAACTTTGAAAACACACTAGGAATGGATTTTCAATAGGATGATTAAACTTACTGGACTGAAGAGGCTTTCAAATGGGAGCTGAAGTTGGGGAGAGTCTGCAACAAGAAGAGGAAGAAGAACGCAAAGTCGGCAACAAGAATGGAGAAAATAAAAATATCCTGTGTTTTTTACTGAGGGGTAATTTCAGAATTAAGAAAAATTATAAGGGATAAGAATGTAATATCTTTGGTCAAAGTAAGGTGGCTTTTAAGCCAATTTCGATTGGTTTTGGCTTTTTTAAAGTAGATTTTAACTTTTTTAAAGCTCATTTTTTAGTTGCCAAACATTACTAAAACTTAAAAAGTGCTTAAACCAGCTTTTAAGCCCATCCAAACAGACTCTAAGCCATTTACATAGATAACAAGTTGGTTACTTATTTTCAACGAGGATTGGACAAACTAATAGAGCAAAAAGTCAATTTAGTAATTTTAGGAAGGGTGTGAAGGTCAAAATAATGAGTAAATTAGGAAGGTCCCGAACATGAGGATTGATTTAAATACAAGATTTTTGGGAGGTGAATGATTATAAGCATTTCATCTCCATTTTTATTGATTTTCAATATATTAACTTGCAAATCCTTATGAGAGATATAAGCTATTTTGTTTCACTATACTTTTTTGATGCCTCAATTATTTATATGAACATTTGAATGTGTACTGGTCACTAGAGTTATGTTTACGTTTATCAATACAATCATGTAAAACATACGGATTCAATGATTTATAATGAAGTGCTTAAATTATTTTCAGGTTACATAGAGAGTCAACCTCAACTTCAAATTACATTTTATATCTGTTCGCATATGTCATTTTAAAACTTTTCGAAAAGTTAATATCAATCAGCAAAAAGCTAAACAAGTGCAAAGATAATATCAAATGTTTCGCTAACTGATGGCGTAAATGATAACTTTGTTAGCATTTTAATCACAATAGGAATTTGACTTTGTTTCAATTTGTCGCCTGGATTAGAATAAAGTTTTTTGTACTCTTTTACCTGGAATAACTACTGTTTGATCCAAAATTTAGATATGAGATTAACCAATTCGATTTAATAAAATAGAGTCAATCTTAGCCAATATTAATGTCCAAAAGATATGTTAGTTGATTTTATTCTAAAATAATATGTATATTATCTGAATGGCAATAAATGTTGATAAAACTAACAATATTCAATGACCAAAAAAGAGGGGATATCGTTAAGTAACAATAAATAGTAATGAATGCCATCTAAGTAAATAAGAACGTGAGAGCACCCGAAAAGGGTGAGATCTATGGATATTCCTCATGACAATGATGAATGATAGATGAGCATTCGAATGTTCAGGTTGTTCTTGGATGAAGTGGAAGTGTTAGGCAAGAATCTTATGAAAAATGTATTTGATGTATGTTTGCAATAAAGCCCGATTCTATATAGAATCTCAATGTGTTTTCTTACAAGTGAATATCTTCTATTCCCCTATTATTGTGTCTCTTTCTATTTATAGGGAACATACACTTAGAAAACCTTAATAGTACAGGTACAAAGAATACCCACTAGAATATTCTTTTTTGATGTCTCATCCTAAAACTAGTCGTTACTCACTCTGTCTACGATGAGTGCTCGACCTCGCCCCTGATCCTCGCTGACTCCTCAACCTTGATCTTCAATAATTTCATCGTCTCTACCCTTTAAATTTTAAGAGACCACTTCGACCTCGGGCAGGCCTTCGTCGAAGTCGTACTAGTGACGAGTGGCTGCTCATGAGGGTCTTCTTAATGTTAATACAGTTTAATCACGTTAAGGTAATTTTTGACCCATACAGTTAGTCCCTCCGCTTATTGAGATCATCCTCGCAGGTTAGTTCAATGAGTGGATAATGTCGTTTGTAGTCGAACTTATCGAGCAGACCATATGAGTCGTAGTCATCGTCGCCGTCGTGGCGAGCAGGCAACGTGTCCCTCTGCGGGCCGTATATTTCAAATTCCTCAGGTTTCCCGGGTAATTTTTTTGTGCCATCTTGTCCAAGGGTTGGGGTGACGTAATGACATCATGCGTCATGATGTCGGTTATTCCCGATGCGTTACTTTGATTTGTGCGTGACCCTTGATTGGATATGCCATTTCGATTTCAGTGCCAATAATGAGGAGCCGTTTCGGGTCTGGTGCCATGATTTCTATAAATAGAGGTCGTTGAACCTGAATTCAAAATTTTACTCTTCTAAAGTTTCGAATTCCAGCCTTCTTCTCTGAATCTTCTTTCTCTTCTTTGTTGCATTGCCTTACACCATATTCCAATCTTTTCTTCTTGTACTCTTCATCATTATCTCGAAACATGTCAAACTTACCCTCAGATGCTAGTGAAGGGAGTCGTGTTGCTCCCTTGGTGGTTGTGTTTCCCACCCATGGGGAGAGTGTTTCTGCCATTGCTGAGGATGAAGCTTTTCCGTCGGTGGAGGAGATACTCCCTCGCAACCCCGACGCCAGGTCTGACCTCACCCGATCACTAGACGCGACACCCGAGAATTTCCTGTCGACTATGGCATCCAAAGAGTTGGTTGAATTCAAAGCCAAGTTTGGTCTTACCAACCACGTCAAACTGGTCCCGGCCGGAAGGGACGTGGTGCAGGTTCATCGTCCTGGGTACTGCGCTTTATACGCCTACTCCTTCCTCATTGGTTATTCGTTCCCTCTTCCTCTATTGATGGAAGAATGTTTTCGCCATTACGGTGTTTGCCTGCTCAGCTTGCACCGAACCTCTACAAAATTATCATAATGCTGACCAAATTTGCCGAGCTGGCCGGGGTCGAACTGAACCTGCAACATTTGGTGCATCTATTTGCCCCTAGCTTTTATAGGGGAACGATGTTGAATCTTCGCCTTCTTGGAGGTAAATTCTTGGTGGCAAATACGGACGACAAGACTAGTTGTCAGTTCTGGCTTAACTTTTTCTACGTCATAACTGAGGATGTTGTGGCTAATGTCGATGGCTTTCCTGAGGCTTGGAACTACACACGTAAGTGTCCTGTTTCTCTCTTTGTTCCTTTACTTGCTTTGAGTTAGTTAAATGATTTTCCCTTCCTTAAAGCCAACAACCAGCCCCCCTTTTTAGTCGTGCGTATTTCCAATTGGGCTGAGTAATTTCTCCCCTATGTCGTAGGGATTCGCAACTGACCGAGATTTTTTAAGAAGTTCAAGCCGGCTCTTCCTTCGGCAGGTAACTTCTTTTCTCTGGCCGTGGTCATTCCGCCTTTTGTTGTATGTCGATTCGTTCTGCTAACTCTATGTTTGTTTCTTTCCCAGGCAGGGGGTCTTCTCGAAGGAGTCGGGTGCCTGTGCCTTCTTTTCCGAGGATGGCTGGTGCACCTTCGGCTTCTTCCCTTATTGCAACTACTGTACCTTCCGCACCTACCCCCACCTTGGTTACTGCAGTCCAAGAGTCTGTCTTCGTCCTGTCTTTTGCTTATGCTCCTCAACTCTTCTTACTGGTTGACGAGGATGGCGATGTCTCCTCTGATGATGGTGGTCTAAGGCCTCGTAAGAGGAGAGCCGTAGATGCATGGGGAGAAATGCCAATGGTCGTCGACTTAGAGGGGGGTGACTTCGTTCTTCGAGAGACTGGCGTAATACATGGTAGATGTCTCCTCGTCGGCTGATGACAGAGGAACATCCATTACTGAGGAGGGCGCCAAATCTGATTCTGACATAGTTCTGGACGAGCTGAGAATGATTGATGAGGGGCTCACCCAGCTCGAGGTGAGGTTGGAGGGGGGCTCAAGGACTATTACGATCCCAGTGGATCGTAACCTGCTTGTGAATAGTGAGAAGGTAATCCCTGCCTTCGAACCTCTCTGTTATGAAGTCGAAGGTGTGAACCTCGAGAAGATAAACGACAATACCTTGTTGAAAAACATTGTCAGTCTTGCTCTATGGATAAGTACGACTGTCGTTTGTCCTGTTCCTTGTGCCTTAGTTTCCTTTTAGGTTCTAACATCTCTTCTTTGTTTTGTAGATGGTTATTCTGGAGATTGAGATTGCTCGAGGGGAGAAGTGGCGTAAAGAAATTTATGTGAAGTTGACAAATAAGTATACAACGTATCGTGGAAAGTACTGGGAGCTCTAGGATCGATTTCATGAAGGAGGCGACGCTCTGGCTTTGAGAGAGGATTTGAAAAAGAAAGACGAAGAGCTAATGGCGGTTGTGGAGCATTTCATCATTCTTAAGGGGACGTTAAAGTCCAAGGAGGAAGAGTTGGAACTCAGCAAAGGTGTGGAGGCCCAATGTAGCGGCTTTCAGGATCAAGTAGCCCACCTACAAGATCAGTTTGACGAGTGCCAATTTTAGAGGTAGGCTATCAAGGGTGAGATGCCCGAGAAGCAGGAGGAGCTCGACAAGGCGGAGTCTTCTCGGTTGGAGGCTCGGAGGAGAGTGGAGTTCCTTGAGTTGGAAAACCGAACCTTTCGTTCCGAGCAGGAGACGACTTGTCAATGGCGAGGGCTAAGGAGGACAACCTTAAGGAGAGGAGAAGAGAGTTGGAAAAGGAAACTGTAGCGACCCAGCTGGTCATTTTCAGCATTGCATCCATGTTCCCCTATTTATTGCTTATTATATAATCATTTATTGTTATGTGACTTGCCGGGGTGGTTGGTTTGGTTCTGGGGATATTCGGTATGAATTGGATCACTTAGTCCCAAGGTTGGGTGCCTAAGTTGGAAGAGTTGACCAGATGTTGACTTATGTGTAAATGACTCCAGAATGGAGTTTTGATGGTTCCGATAGCTTCGTGATTGTAGACTTAGGAGTGTGTACGAATATTGATTTGGAGGTTCGTAGATGATTTTGACTTGAATTGGCGAAAGTTGAAAAAATAAAAGTTTTGAGAGTTGGAAAAATGG